>PVJH01017323.1:34630-48243 GCA_004026705.1 Nesogale talazaci | reverse complement strand
GTACCAGGCAGTGCTTCCTTACGTTATACGTCAGGCCGCTGTGAGTTGGAACCGATTTGATACCACCTAACAAGAACAACCATGTGGACACGTGGGTGTGATTCCTGACCAAAGCAGTGTGTGTACAGATCCCACACGGGGGGTCAGTGGAGGCTTGCTTGTTGCTACAATGCTTAAGAGGTTGCAGCTGGGCTTCCAGGCTTAGCTACACGAGAAAGAAAGGTCTGGCAGGCTACTTCTGAAAACTCGCCCAGGGCACACCTGCAGATGAACCAGAGGGGTGGCACAACTCCAGGTAGTGCATCACTCTGTGGTGGATGGGATCGTCCTGACCTCGGGCCAGCACAGCTGTTCTGGAAAGGAAAAAATCTCTGGAAAAAAACCCCAAACACACCAGTTGCCCAAAACAGTGATTGGGAAACGACGAATTAGCTAAACGCACCATCAATCTTGGATTCGACCCGGGGCGAGGGGAAGAAGCGTTATAGATCGCACCAGTGGAACATCTGAGAAAGTTTGACTGTGCTCGCTGTGTCAGATGGCAGCGCTATCTGAGTGTGATGACTGCCTTGTGCTCACTGTGGCTCTTGTTCTAAGGTAATAAAGCAACCTTTGGGGGGACAAAAGGTGATGGTGTGCATCATTTACTGTCAAAGAATTCTCCAAAGACAACAACAACAACAACAACAACAAATTAACGACATGATTCCCAAAATCAAATGGAGAACATCACAAGAGGTAAACCCATATGGCAATATGTTAACAATCTAGGTACCCTTGAAGGATTCATGCATTACTCTAGTTGAAAAATTTCTGTACTCATCGGAGGGATGACCAGGGTGACTGGGTCTCTGGAGAAAGCGGTAGTGTGTTGTTTAAAATGTCTGGTCTAAACTTTGGATCCACCCGATTACCATTTGGAAATGCAGAATTCTCGGGCCTACCCCCAAGCCCCAACATGGATGAATCAGAATCTCTGGAGGTTCGCAGAGTGCAGAGGGTCTTTATAAATACTACCGAGTGAGGAGGAAGGGCTGGAAGAGTGATTAAGCGGTGCGTGATTGACGTTGTCATGATCTGCGCACTGTCATGGCTGCATTCCTATCAGCAAATCGCCTGCTATTTTGTGCTGTGGTTCTGCGTTCTTTAGGTCTTGGGAGCCATCATTCTAGAGAATGCCATTTGGCTCAGATTTGAAGACTTCTATCTGCTCGCCTCACCCCCTACCCCACTTTCTCAGGAGACTAGAGAAGGGAGATGCTCTTCGGAAATGCCATCATTCATCTGGATGGAGTTGCTGTCAGAGGAGTCAACCAAAACATTCATTAGCCCACCTTGGTGGGGCAGCTGACAGCCAGGGGCCCTGTGGCATGAACTAGGCCAGGGCTGAGGGGTGGGGGGATGAGGCAGACCCCTTCCCACTCAGGCCGGGACCCTCACAAAGGCCCTGCCTCAGTTGTGCTCCTTAACCTGCATTTCTTCCAGAAAAGGAGCCCTGGTGGCACAGGGGTGAAGCAAGGTCCGTGGCTCAAAGCCACCATCCACTTCACGGGAGAAGGAGGAGGCTATCTGCCCTGCAAAGACGTGACTTGGGAATCTTGCGGGCAGTTGTACTCTGTCCTGTCAGGTGGCTCAGAGTGGGAATCGACTGACCAAGGCAGAGGCAGAGGGGACTCAGGCCTTCTCTGACTTTCTTCTGATCCAGCTGCCTCCCCACTGCCATCAGAGAGCATAACATTGTGGAGACTGATTGGAGTGATCCCCTTGACCATAGTGTGACGGCCCAGTCTTCTACTGTCCTCTCAACCAGTTCATCACAGTCGCCAAGTGACCAGGAGATTTGTATGCATGGGAGAGAATGGGACACTGGCATCCCAAATACCTGGTGCCTCTAAAGTGAGGTGACCAGACATCCTGCTTTTTAACAATTTGCCCCACGTCCCGAGGTGTTTTAAAATTAAATAGGTATATTAAAATACTATTTTTGCATTCTATGAACATTTTTGTTGCTCCCTTTAGACCAAATTTTTAATCAAGACCACTACCCCCCTCCCTCTGGTCAATGGTGTCCCGCTTGAAATCTGGTCACTTTACAAAGGCGCAGAGCAAGGGGGAGAAGCCAATGTGCTGGTTACCCCAGCTCCTCAGCACCCCGAGTTTCAGAAGAGGACTCATTTTCCCATTGCCATAGTAATTCACCTTGGCCCCAAGTTCCTCCAGTACAGCTGGTGTTTCCGTCCCATCTGCCTCTGGGCTTCCTGATTCAAGGCCTGGGGAAGCTGCCCCACTTCTCCCTTTTTTTGAAGGGGAGTGTGTGTAAAAGCACACTCACATGTATAAGTGATGCCCCCACAGCCATCCGACATGACCACGTAAGACAAACAACAAGGGAGAAGGGAAACACCAATGGGACCAAGTGACAGAGAGTGCAGTGGCCTTCTCATTCTAAGTCGTAAGATCTGGGTCAAGTGCAGACTGCCAGGGTGTGTGTGTGTGGGGGGGGGGGTGTCTTAGGTCATGGAGGTGACCCTGCTTCAACTGTCTCAAGTGTTCCCAGTCTCTGGGGGGTACAGTCAAGTATTTTCAAGCCGGCAGGAAAAGGAACAGAGGATGAACAAAAATGTGCTGATGCTAACAGATATTGCCATGGGGGCAACTGTTTTGGGTGGCAGCAGGCAGCCAGGACGCATCTGCAAGAAAAGAATCCTTGAGCAAAGCAATTTTCTTCTTCCTTGCAGATCATTGTTTATTCAGAAATGGGAGTGAACTATATGGGTTTACTGGAAATGACAAGCATCAGGAAAGTGACCTAGGCCATCAAAATGGAGTAACATGTCCCATATCTCAGTTGCTATAGGGCATTATGACAGCTCAAACTTCTGAATTGTATGATGTGGGAATTATACATCAACAAAACCACTG
This sequence comes from Nesogale talazaci, assembly GCA_004026705.1. Lineage (NCBI taxonomy): Eukaryota > Metazoa > Chordata > Mammalia > Afrosoricida > Tenrecidae > Nesogale > Nesogale talazaci. The sequence goes on along the minus strand of PVJH01017323.1, from coordinate 45,321 downwards.
GGGGGAGGGCAGAAGACGTTATGATAAAGATTTTAAGGGTCGTATTTTGGAGATGTTCTCAGATAAAGCTAAAAACCTCTTCCAGGAGGAAGTACCATCTTCACACTGACTTTCCGGAGAACGAGGTTGAGTCACAGAGAGAGTCAATGCTTTGCTCAAGGTCACTTGGTATGTGGCAGAACTGGGATTTGAACCCAGCAGTCTGATTTATCATTTTACCATTTGTTGCTTCCCTTTGGCAATTAGAAAATATTTCAAGACTGACACTTCATCTCCTTCTCTGGGAAGCAAAACTCAGAGAAGTTCTCATGCCCCAGACAGATCACAAACCCCTGCTGTCCCCTACATTCCCTCCCCCACCCCCTTGGCTTTCTTCTTCTAATTAAATTGTGATATTCTTTTTTTTTTTTTTTTTAATTCAGAGTCATTCTGTGCCTTCCAAGGACAACCTATCTCAATAATGTCTTTTCTCTGTTGTTAGGAAACACTCAGCCAGATGACAGGTTACTAGAAGTTGATTCCAAAGAAAAAGAAATCTCAAGGTTCTGTTGTTTTCCAGCTAAACATATGTGAAGCCATCCCAGTTGCCAAAGGCTTACCTTCGATGGTTACAACCTCTACATCTATGTCTGCTTCACCTTCTGTGCCAGAAGTGGAGTCTCTCTCTCTGCATCTTTTTATAACTGATGACATTTCTCATAGATTTAATGATCAGATCGCTAGTTTGGATGATAATCCCACTGTTTCTTTATCACTGTGAACTCTGCATTGACAAAATAAACAAAGAAAGCAGCCAAGAAGGTCTGCAGGAAGTCAGGGGGAACATTTTCTCATTTGTAATGTGGTTATGGGACAGGAAGGGGGACCATTATCAGAGCTAACATCTATGGAGCACCTATGATGTACAGGGGGTTGATTAGGTGCTAGAAAGTGTTCTAAGTGCATTTAATGATAAAAATCTCTTCATTATTTCAACCGCATGAACTAGATACTACTGTGGTCCCTCAGCTTACAGATGGTACAAATAAAGCCCGGGATGGGTGGGGGCGGGAGGAGGGAGTTGTAAATAATTTACCCGTTGTCATATAGCTGATAAGTAATGGAAACAGGATTCAAACCCGGGCAGTCTGGCTCCAGGGTTGGTGTCGTCGCCTGACCCATAATTCAGACAGGCAGCCGGCTCTGAGACTTTGCCTACCAGGAGGAAGGGGAGAACCCAGCCATACGGTCTTCTTACCCCGTCCTTTTACCAAGGGTGGTCCCCGGACTTTACAGGGCATTCCCACAGACCCCTCTTGCTTTTGAAAAGGGAAAAGCAATGGTACAAATTGAAGAGTCAAGTTCGAAGCATTTTCTTTGAAGTTAAAGGTTTTAGTATCATTGTTCTTCTGGAAAAGTGACTTGTCCAAGGTCACACTCTTAGTCACGGGTGACCAATGGGACAAAGGTCCTTGTGCCTCAGGACATTTTGCTTCCCCTGGAAAGCATCGTGGACTCCTGCTGGAGTCCAGGTGCCTGTGTTTCTGTCCATGGCTTGGTTCACGACAAAGAGCCCGGAGCTCTAAAACTGCCACCACCACCGGCCCTGCAGCAGCAACCATCCCAATCACAGTACAAAGAACAGGGGATAGGTCTCTCAGCTCTGCACACGTCCTTAAAGTGGCCATGAAAGAAAGGATGGCAGGGGGGCGGGGGCAGGAGTAGGGTGGGGGGTGGGGGTTCCTTCTTGAAAGAGGAAAAAGCCTGCCAGTAGGAACCTAAAATTCCTTATTATTCTGCAGCTTATTTTTTTCATGACAGGACAAGTTTTCTTTCTCTTTACCCACCCCCTCCGTCCCTATCAACGCATCACTCAGGACCAGCCTGGACTTGAAAAGATGCAAACTTGCCACTTCAGTCAAAGAAAGCAGTCAGTGGCAACTTAAAAAACCCAGAGTAGTGGCCGGAACAGCTTGGTGTGGGGAGGGAGGGCCAGCATGGTCTTGAGAGAGGCTAATTCCATCGGGTTGGGAACACAGAGAGAAAAGGGGGTGGGCGTGGGGGGTAAAGAAGAGGAGGAGGCGGGAGGGGAGGAGGGGGATCAAGGAGGAAAAATCGCTGGCTTTAAAAAGCAACATTGTCCAGAGAGGTGAAAGGGAACAGATGGCCGTGGAGAATGTGGCCCTCAAAGCCCCGAAGACAAGGGCCGACACTGACAGGTCTCGCTGTTTCCCATTGACGCCCGGAGGTTCCTGTGCGGAGCCGAGGCCGGGGCAGGGGACAGACCTCTGTTCCCAGAGGCTCACGGGGGCACTGGTGCTGAGGCCCACGGACAAAAAAGAGCAGGCGAGAGGGAGGGGGCTGCAAGCAGCTGTGGCCTCCAGAGAAAAATGACAGTGGGCGGTGGAGGGGGTGTGGGGGTTTCGACAGCATCCCCGCGGTGGCAGGTCAGGCCCGCGCTGGGCTTTGGCCTGGCTGAGGTGAAAGAGAGGACAGGCGCTGGGGCTGGGGCGGCAGCACTGGGAGAAGATGGATGCATTTGGGGTGTTTTTTAGGGGGTGGGGTGGGCAGGAATGAAGACCATATGCTAAGTACTTCATTGAGCATGGAGGCATTCACATGACCATAAAGAGGGCATCTGGGTCTGCGAGAAAGGTCAGCAGAGCCCGCCAAGTCCGTTCTTGGATTGTTCTGGGAGTCTTGGGGCAGGGAATGCTGCTCTGAGGGGACCTGGAATCAATCTTGGAGTTCCTAGGAGCTGGATGTAAGGTGGAAGTGGCCCAGGGTGCCCCTGATGGGCAGTGTGCCTGTGTTGTGGGTACCAGGACGGGCAACATCCCTGCAGTACCTAGCCTGAGTGAGCATTGCTTGTGCAGAAACTTCGGAGGGAAAAGCCAGGCATCCTCCCTGCAGACCAAGGCACGGAGGCTGGATCTGGTGGCAGAACAGTTTGCAGGAGGCGGCGTTACAAAGAGGTCCATAAACCTCAGAGGCAAAGATGCAGTCGGTGTGATTTCCTTAGTATAAATTTGATTCGAGAATCGGTGTCCTCGAATGGGCCCCTGGCCTCTCCCTATCCCCACCCCCCACCAGAGAGAGAGAGAGAGAGAGAGAGAGAGAGAGAGAGAGAGAGAAAATGATAACCCACAGTCTTGCTTCTGCCCGAGGAGGAGAGACTCTGGTGTTCCCTGGCCCGGTGGGCTACCTGTCCACAAAGCACAGGCCCAGCTCAGGACACATCTCCCCTTTCCCTGAAAAGGACAAGGATTTGAACTCAGGGTGGAGGTCCTGAAAAATAAAAAGTGGAAGCTGGATTGTGGGGAAACAAATCACCTCGTGGGGAAAATCACTGGGAAATATTACCCATGCTTGTCTCTCTTGTAATGCTAGGTGGAAAACCAACCAACCAGCTGACCAATCAAACAACCCAACCCCAAATGTACTGCCATCAAGTCGGTTCCAACTCAACGTGACCCTGTCTATTGGCTAAGTAGAACTGCCCCTGGGGGTTCCCAAGACTAACTTTAGGGGAGCAGAAGGCTGCATCTTTCTACCTTTAAGTGGCTGGTGGTTTCAAACTGCTGACCTTGCAGCTTGACGCACAACCCACGATGCCTCCAGGACTCGAAATATGTGACTCTAAATATGTACCAGGTTCACCGGTACCTGGGCTAATCTTCCATTTCCCAGGGAAAGAGGGTGCCGAAAGGGCGACACAGCCAGCCCACAGTTTGCACTGTGGGCATCCTTCTGTTACTGAGAAAATTCCCATGGAGCGGCACAGTGAGAAAGATCAACCGTGATAAAGGCCCTGCCTCTTTAGTCCCCTGCTTCCGTCCAAATTGCTCCCAAGGCACTTTAGACTTCGAAGCAGCTCTGCTAATCAACCTTATGAACAGCGGCCCCGCCACCGCATAGAAATCACTTTGTATAGCTCCTAAGTGAAATTACCCCGGGGGACAGAAGATGCCCAAGGCTTTCGCAATCACAACATAGCACGGCCTCCGTATGATAATAGAAGACAAGCACACTCTGACATCCCAATTGAAGCTCCGGGCTGGATGCGAAACAGAAGAATGTAATTACCTTTCCTGGTTTGATGGCACACTAAAGAAACTGGAGAAGTGGACTCCCTATTAGCTCCCCGCTAATCCTCCTCTTAAATTCAAAGCAGGGCGAGTCCCTGGAATTCATTTCTGAGTATTCTTACTCTGCACAATTGTTAAACAGCTCAATTGATAAGTGCTTCCAGCTCATAATGCTTTCCACTAAGCTCACCCCTCGACGTTCCCAGCGGCTCAAAGCCCTTTACAAATATCACCTCATTATTCTTTATAACACTCATGTGAGCCTGATAGGTGGGGAGGTTCATTATATTCTCCTTACCAATAGGAGGACTAGACAAAGGGAGAAGTGACTCGTTTAAGTCCACAAAGCAGAGGCAATGCTGGAACGAAGACTCAGCCATTCCCCGGACTCCCAGAGCAGGCACGTCCTGTGACCGCAGGGAAACCCCTTCTGCTGACAGTGCAGCATGGCTTTTCTAGCTGGGGACAGTGTTGTCGTCCCCAGAGCCATCGAACTGAAGCCTGAGGCAGGAGGGGAAAAGGCAGAGGTTGAAATGCAGAGGCCCCACCCCAGTGGCCTTAACCACCTCAGGCCCTCCTGGGTACAAGGAAGGGGTCTTGCTGAGGTTCCCTTCCAGCTCTGATAGAATGAGTGGAGTGGGAGTTTCAAAAGAGGGCTCTGAGTTTTCATCAGCTCCTAGTGACTGTCTGGGTTTCGCCCCTCTTCTATGAATGAAAAGAAACAGCGTCCTTGTTTATGAAGAGAGAAGGTTTTGTCATCCATTGTTGCCCCCCCCCCCCCAAAAAAAATGATGAGTGTGGATCGGTGATTGCCAGGTGGGAAATGGGAAAGACAGTCATGGGGCATCAAGGCCGAGAATTAGCCGAGCAGCAGAGATGGGCAAGGTGCCAGCCTGGAAGGGTCTGAGAGAGAATTGGCAAATTAAATTTTGAGATGGGATTTGGCCCCTAGTTGAGGATGTTCTCTCTAACGAACCTCTAAAACAGAAGCAGGCCTCAAGGGGTATGGAGATTGTTTGGGGTTTTCTAAATGAAGGACCCACTCGCCCACCTAAAGCACCCATGTGCACAATGCCCCCCAGTGCCTCAGCAGCACCGTGCTTTTCCATCTCGAGCAAATTTCATTCTAATGAAATCACATGGCTGTCCTTCGAGTTCATTAAAATCGAATTGTACAGGTGGTTTCACGGTTTATAACTGGTCCTGCTTGAGCCAGACACAGCCTGGGGTGGGGAAGAGAGGCCCAGGCCTTTAGAAAACCTTTAGGGTCTTATCGCTTAAACTTTCTTTTCCTAAATGATGCTTTGATGCGCTCTTCATTTGCCAGCAAAAAAGAGGTGAAGAGGGAGTTCATTGATTAGTCCAATTCATATTTGTCTGCAGAAGAAACAGCCCCCACAACCAGAATAATGACCCTGGAAAAGGCTTTGGTCGATGGGCTGCTTACAGTGACTGGGTATAAAGAGCGAACTGTGCAGCGACCAGAAAGAAACACATTTTTGTAATATCTGTGTTGTTTCTTTTGGCCTGCTTTTCCTTGCATTCACCATGGGAACTGAGTCAACAAGTTTGCTTGCTTTTCTCTCAATGATTACAGTACATCTTCCCTCCCTCCCCCCTCCCCCCACACCCTCCCAAACACACACAGAGGGGAAAAGAATACAGAATAGATGTCTACTGGTATGCAAAGTGTTGATGGTGCAAAAAAAGAAAAAGAAAAAGGAAGAAAAAAAAAGCGGGTATGATTGCATTCATCTCCAAGTCCAGCTGCCGTAAACATGGCTGGAGGTAAGCTCTATTCCATCTGCTCTCTCTGAGGACCTCAGACTGACCTTGTGGATCCTTCTTTCTGGGAAGTTAAGGAATTTCCAGGATTAGTTCAAGTCCCCAGACTGCCAGCTGTGACAATCTACAAAGGTCTGGAAGGTGACGATGCAAATCCCCATTCTGCTCAAGGTCAACACGCTCCCCAGTGAGTTAGAAATAGTCTCATTTCCTGGATCTAGTCATAGGGTGAGTTGACCCCGGAAGAATTTCCAAAGGGGTAATAAGCTCAGTGTTTCCTATCCCACAACTCATAGACTGGAGACACAGAAATGAAATCGAGCTTGAAAGGTAGAGACTCAGAGGTCGTCAGAAATAAGTTTTGAAAAGAAACATACACACACACACACACACACACACACCAGAATGCAACATAAATTAATAATTGATCTCAACTACCTGATTTAAGAAGAAGGCATCTTATATTTCACTTCTCCCGAAGTGAACTTTTGAATTTTTCAGCAAAAGCTGGGCTTCTAGGCTTATTAGATAAAATACCAAAGTCCTCTTCCCATCACAATCCCAAAGTGAGGAAAGCGAGGAATCCATCAACACTTTTCAGCTTATTGTTGGACATCTCACAAGGTAGGGAACTTGGAGATGAGTAGGGGTCCCAATGGGGGCTATGAGATCCAAAGGTCACCACAGTCACTCTTAGACACTACCTTCCCTCATAAACAGGCTAGGCACATGGGAAGCTGATGGAACACCAAAGTTAATTCCCCATTCAGCTTCTTCCACTTCTTGAAGACTCAGTGTTCCTATTTGAAAAATGGATGTAAGACTAATGGGACTCGAGACACCCTTGCCACCTCTGAGGTGCCTACTGCTAATGCACTTACTGATTCAGTGTTTCCCTTAGATGTGCTTTATTTTCTCTTTTACATTTTCATGAATGCTGGTCCCCCAGGTCCCTGTGTCTCTTGAGTCTCAGGTTTAACTCCTTACTGATTTAAGCTTTCTTGGATGGCAGAAATATTTACATCTCTCATCCTTGCAGGGCAGAACTAATATCAGAAAATGCTAGTGTTGCAGGTAACCTCATGCCAGAAAACCCACTGGCAGATGCCATAAAATAGGGAGAGTTAGTCTGTCAACCCAAACCACAACAGGCAAAGTTCACAGAGTAAGTATCTAGGAAATAAATGAGTATATTTAACTCATAAAGCATCAGAATTTCAAGATTTGGATTTTTCCACTGCCCCAAATTTACAGTCCAGTGATGACCCAACTGAGCAACAAGACCCAAACAATGGGTTTCCACAGTATGAGTGGAGAGAACTTTAAGAACAGTTAGTGACTCTCAGGAACTTTTCATTCAAGGACTCCAAAATGTTATGTAAGCTTTATTTCTCACAGTCCCAAACAGATGTGAAGATGAGGCTCTTTGTGTGAAAAATAAGGAGACATTTACAACGACTTGTCTCAAATTCTAGAACAGGCCAGAGTCTGAACACAGACTCCAATAAGATACACACAGAATTAGCTGGGTTCCTATTGGCTTCTATAGAACCAGAATACCCGGTCTCCATGGCAGATACATTCACGTTGGCGGGTAAGTTGCGTCAGGGTAGGTCCATCTTTTCAGGGATGTCTGGCAGGCAGTCAGCCTTGCCAGTTGAGAGTCTTCAAGTGAGCGCTGTCAGTAGAAAGTCTCCCAGGAAGTGAACTGAGAGAGACCGTGTCTCTGCCTCCAAGAAGGAATTATCACATTGCCCAGAATTCTCAGAAGGCCACGCCCACACAGAGGTCTCATTGGCGATCTCCTGATGGACAGGCTAGACTCCACCCCTACACTCTGAATCTTCAAACGGACCCCGGATTGGGTGACTGCCACAGGCCACAGGTTCACCTTGGGGAGTTTCTGGAGCTGCACATTGAAGATGGGCACCTTTGAAGGTTACACTTCCTTTCAAAAGTGACCTTCTTCCTCTAAGGAAACGGAACAAAACCGAAGCCAGACATGTCCTCGCATAGATCGGAAACCGTTCCTTTCAGGAAATGGTAACCTCCCTGCAGTGGCGGCTATCTCAGGAGGGCACAAGAGGACCTTCAGAGTCCCACTCCTGAGAAAGGGGCTTGAGCCTAACTTCATAAAAGTAAGACAGCAAGAAGGTCGGTGGGTCCAGAGGTCACGCCAATCACTCCTCACACGGATTCACCGCCGTGAAGGGTCCTGACAGGTGATGAGCGGCATGCCTCACATCCCCCTCCACCATATCCCAACAGCCATGTTAATAATGGTCTCTGGAATCCATATGCTCCTTGCTTCGTCTCACTGTGAGTCAGATGGATGGCTCAGCCTGAACCAGATGCCACTTCACTGGGAGATGCACTTCCTGGCGTGGCTGGCGATGTTAGGAAAGGAGCGCTACAGAGACAGGGCTCGTGGGTTCCTAGTATCTAATGCAGGACTGGCAGAGCTGAGGGGCTTGAAGTAAAAGAGTCTATAAATCCATTGTGAAGGAGGAGAACCTATTCCAACATCTGTAGAAGGTACGTCTGAACAGGAAAGGAGGGAGGAGGCTGGAGGATGAGATCTCTCTGACTGGGGATAGCATCTGTGATCGTCCTCTCCGTGTTCCTCAGCTAAGTTAATGCAGATGGAGGCAGGGGAAGAGTTGTGTGGCTGTCGATGCTTGGTGGAACCATCCAAAATATTATATGATCGATAGAAACAAAAGGTCAGTTGCGTTATAAGTTTCCCATTTTCTGGTCAGAGGTGGCGCTTCAAGTAAAGGGTTTTAGGAAGAACTTTTAATAAGAATTTTATTTAACCCAATATATAGAACTATCCTGTCCACATGTAACTAATATGAAAATTGTTTCTGTGATAATTCGTGTTTCCGCTCACATTTAGCCTTTAGAATCCGGCGTGCATTTTGCCCTTGCAGCGTATTTCAAGTGCTCGATAGCCACATATGGCTGGTAGCTATTGCTCTCAGAGAGCGCAGAGCTGGAAAAACATCCATTTGGTGAAAGTTCTAGCAAAAAAAGTTTCAAAAAATGTGTGTGTTTATGTGTGCAGGAATTCACGTAGCACATGCATGCTTGAGTGTTTCAGAAAGCTAGCTAGCCTAGCTAGTTAGTTGATAGATAGATAGATAGATAGATAGATAGATAGATAGTCTGACTTACTGACTTGATGGTATGAGAGAAGATCAAAAAGGTTTTAGAAAAATTTCATTATCTTTTAGTTCCACTTTCCCCCCAACTTTGTGAAGGGCCTGGTATTTCATACAGCCTCCTCTGCTCCTAAAGGCAGCCAGGCCAGTCCCTGGTTTCTATAGCCTTGCCAGGATCCTTACAAAAAGGATTTCCATTTTCTGTTGAAGTCTCATGGAGCATGGTTTCTGCCACATGCAATCCAGAGTCCCAACTTAGAGAGAGAGGTATTGAAAAAGTGGGCCCAAAGGTGCCGTCTGCTTTAGAGGGGGACAATGGCAGAGGTCAAACCTCTTGTTGCTGAATGACAAGTCTACGGAATAGTTATTAACGAGAATCTGCCACCATTTTATCTTGACTTTTTATTTATTTATTTTATATCACTTGTTGCAGGTTGCACAATCAATTGGTACATCCCTTTTGAGAACGAAGCAAGCAAAGCCTCGTTCCAACGTGAAGCATTCCAGGTGCCTTGTGGCTGTAAAGTCTGAACCAAACGGGAGTTTAATAAGGTGCAGGCGCTACAAGTTACCTGGATACTATCCATCAGACACTGCTGCAATGTAGGAGAAATGAAAATAGCAGCCTTTCTATCAGCCAACACACCTCCTGCTTCATCTCAGGGCTTGTCTTCCTGCCAGCACACATTTATTCCTGTGTGTCTTCAGGTAAACATGGAACTGGATTTTCAGGGGAATGGGGAAGTGTTTAAGGTCCGCTATTACTGCTCCCATGATCCCAAGCCCCTGATTTAAATGCCTTAAAGAGTCTCTCCCTCTCTCTCTTTTTTTTTAAGAGGCTCCATATTTCAGCCTTGGTTTTGGAAGAGATGCCATCCATGACTGGATAGTGGCATCTCAATTCCCAATTTCCATGTCACGCGCCAGCTCTGAGGAGTGCTAAATTGCATGTGTTCCCCTTCCATGTGGCTGGAATGCCTTCCCAGGCTGCTCAGCGCCAATACGTTAGAAAGGGAGGACAAAACGAGACAGAAACAGCCACCTTCCCATGCCCCATGGGAATCCCCTCCTGGACGAGGAAGGGTGGGTGAATTCCGTTAAGTGGCGCTCTTAGTTGGCATTCAAAACCTCCAGGGCGTACAATCCAGTGGGGCAGCTGGAGGCAGGAAGGGTGAGTCGTGTGCGAGGCATGCAGACCGTCAACTGGAGTGAAAGGAGAAGCTCTCTGCCATCTCTGGCGATGAACATTCCTGAAGTGCCCTGCAATGTGCCCAGTGTGGGAGGAAGCTTGCAGAATTCCCTGCAGCTCTCGCCATCCCCAGCAGTGTCAAAGACTCCGCCAGTGCTTTACAGGAAAGAGAGGAGTGGGGAATGGTATACTATTGCGACATTTGTCTGAGTCACAGGCTTGTAAACACTTTCATATCCTGTATGGATCATTCAGCATTTGAGTTGGAAACTTAAACCGCTGGTTCTCTCTCTCTCTCTCTCTCTTTCTAGAGCTAGTCCCCATGTGTCCTGGTTGAAAGAGAGAAGAGGGTCTGAGACTATTTAACCCCTACTTTGTGAATTTTCGATTCACTATCCTTCTGAGCAGAAGGAGCCCCAGGCAAGAAAGCAGGACCCCAGGGTTCTGCCAATACATTGCTTGCTCCTGCCTACACCCCCCCCCCCC
>PVJH01017323.1:0-34530 GCA_004026705.1 Nesogale talazaci | reverse complement strand
AGGTCTCTGGGTTTTGCCTTGTGGATCCGCTACTTATGAGCTGCTTCCTTAGAACCTCTCACTGCTTCAATGTCCTCCTCAGGAAACCACAGCGAGAAACAGTGCCCGGCCACGTCGTCAGCTGGGTGGGCCCCGGGCTCATGAATGACAACCCCCCCTCCCCAAAACCCATCTTGACAGTTGAACAGTCCCTCACAGAAGGGCTACATGGAAAGGATGAAAGATTCAGGGTACAGTATAGCACGGATATAACACATAACTATCCTCGACTTTAACATTTCTTCCCCTTACTATTTTTTTTTTTTAACACATCACTGCCCTGGTGGGAGTAGGAAGCCCAGCCTTGGTCCTGGAGAGCCGCTGCTGGATTTGAACCCTCAACCCTGTGGGCTGCAGGCCCGTACTCAACCACTGCGCCACCAGGGCTCAGCTTCTTCCCCCTTACTATTATGGTCTTAGGTTTACTTCATTAATCTCGTTAGACCTTTGGTGTTCATTTGTATAATTAAGTTGTTCAATGAGTGAAATCCCAAAGAGATAAACCCTTTAGAACTAATCATGGGAGTAAGGGTTCTCTGAGGGCTTGGGAAGAGGATGGGTGGGGGAGGGGGACTGAGAGCCATGAACACTGTATAGCCCACTCAAGGGGAACAAATAACAGAACTGTATGTGAATGAATACAATGGCTAGGCTAAGGTATTTTAAAAGGCACATATATTCATATAATAATAATAAAGTGATAAGATATAATAATAAGGGTTCCTGGGGGGAGGAGAGGGAAGGAAGGGGTAAAGGGGAGATCGTATCAAGGAGTTCAAGAAGAAAGGAAATGTCTCAAAAAAGATGGTTGCAGTAATTGGACAATTATGCTTAATCTCATTGAACTATGGATTGTTAGGGGATTGTACATGGGTACGGATAGGAACTGGAAACATGGGACATTCAGGGCCAGTGATGAGAGTGGCGATTCCTGAAGGAGGGAGGGAAGGTGGAGTAGAAAGGGGAAACCAATCACAAGGATCTATATATAACCTCCTCCCTGAGGCACAGACAATAGGGAAGTGGGTGGAGGGAGGCATTGGACAGTGTGATATGAAAAAATAATAATAATTCATAAATTATTGAGGGTTCATGAGGGAGGAGGAGGGGGGAGGGGAAAGATGAGGAACTAATACCAAGGGCTTAAGTAGAAAGCAAATGTTTTGAGAATGATGATGGCAACAAATAGTAAAAATGTGCTTTGCATACAACAGATGTACGTATTGACTGTGGTAAGAGTTGTATGAGCCCCCAATGAGATGATATTTTAAAAAGCTAAATTAACATAAAAAGCAAAATCAAAATATACATATGTAAAAAAATAAAGCTTTAGAGTCATTATTTTAAAATACCTCCAGTAATAGACATATATTTTTGACTGCTATTAATAATGGCTGATGAATACAACCAAATTAATATACCTAAAATAGAATTTGGTCATTTTCCCTTAAAACAAGAAATATGGATTGTTATGAACTTGTAAGAGCTCCAATAAAATGATTATTTTAAAATGATTTTTAAAATCCACCTAGGCTTCCTGAATGGAAAGCAAGAATTAATTCTACCATTAAATCAGCACCACTAAATACATTCGTATCTGTCACATGCCTGGAGCAGTCTCTGTGAGCTCCTGAGGCTGTACATCTTGACGGGAGTAGAAAGGCTCACCTCTCTCCCTTGGGAGAAAGACATGCTAGACAATTAATAGCTAGACCTTGAAGGCGAACAAGAACACTCCTTGGAATCATCCACCCCAGGGAGCGAAGAGGGCAGCGCTGTGTGGATTGCAGTGCCATGATTCACAGCTCAGAGACCGGGATAAAACCCAGCACGTCCAAAGAGATGGGAAAGAAGGAAGAGTGGAAACCACGAGCCACCAAAAGGGGAGGAAGTGAGACGGTGGTGGCTTCAAACTGCCGACCTTGTTAGCAGCCCTACCTGTCATTCACTATGCCACCGGGGCTCCTCTGGGCATTCAAGGGAGGCTCAAAAAGTTTGTGGGAAAACGGGATGAAAAGATCATGCTATTTTCTCAAAAGCTTTAGAAAGCCCCCTTATATATACACATATAAATTGTACTTTCAGTAAGAGCAGCACACTTTGATTCTGAGGATTGGAAAGCATTGGCAAGACATCAAGTCCAGTGTTTCCCAGTTCCCCAAAGTGGGTGACACTGCCCTCTGGGGGCGGGGGGAGTTGGGACAACCCAGAGGGGTGCTGTAAAAGCAGTTACTGATACTGTATATACTTGAGTATATGCCGATCCAAATATCCACTGAATTTTACCACAAAAACTGCATCAAAAATGTGCTGAAGATGCTGAGCCCTGGTGGCTCAGTGGCTGTGTGCGAGACTGCGGCCCACAGGGTTGGTGGTTCAAATCCAGCAGCAGCTCTCCGGGAGCAAGGCTGGACTTCCTACTCCCATCAGGGCAGTGATGCGAGGGAAAAGAAAGTGCTGAAGAACTCAGCTTATCGTTGAGTATATATGGTACTTTATCCTGGATTATGAACTATAGGTCCGATGTTTAATTGTGGGGGGTGGGGGTGCTTGGCCAAATAAGACTAGATTCTAGCCCTTTTACAGCTGAGTAAATGGGGGCCAGGAAGGTGGAATGAATCAATAGAAAGATTGGCACCCCCTCTCCCGCTCATCAGCAGAAGCTCGGCATTTCTGGACTCTTCTCCAGTGCCTTAGGTGTTAAAACTAGATGGGACCAGAAGGGAACCAGGTCCTGCTGGGGAGCTGAGACACACAGTTGGTGCCTTGAGAGTGTTTGGCAGTATACAACAAACATTCAGTGTGGCCGCTCAGAGAATTTCCATTTGTCTGAAGTGGGTGCTGGGAGGGAAGGGGTGCCGAGGAAGACATGGCTAAAACCTATCACTCTGGCTGCCACAGCCACGTGGGAGGAAGGAAATGGGTCCAGAGGCTTCCATTGCAGAGTAGAGGGACTGAGGAGAGACTTGATCTCCGTGTGCTGCAGCAGGGGCAGGGGGGCGGGCAGGCCTGGCCAGGCTCCCCTTGCAGCAAGCCTGCAGTCTGGCTGACAGGAGAGCAGGGCTGAGCTGTCCCACTCTTCCCTAGAGAGCGGGCTGGAGCTCCTAGCCAGGGGAAGTGGGGATTAACACAATGTGGTGTCCGACCTAATGAGTTAGCAAAACAGAGACAGATGGCGATTGCAGTAACTTAACTCGCCCATCTCTGTTTGCAAGGCACTTCCACTGCTTCTCCTGTCTGGGCGCTGGCTGGCTCTGTCCAGCCCAGCCCAGGAGACTGAGGCCGCGGAGAAACGGTTCGGCAAGAAAAGGCACTCTAAAGCTGCTTTCTAAACACTATGTCTCCCACCATGACGCTGTGGCTGGGGGGAGAAACTCTTTCAGGCGGCTTTGGCGAGTGCCTGACGTTGGCTCTAGCAGGAGACAAACTTATTTTTTTTTGCCTTCTTTTTTTATTTCATGCACTTGAGATATAATTCTCGGTAACAACTGCCTCCGGAGTGTACAGTTGCATACAAGAATGCCAACGGGAGGCATGACTGACAAATGGGGTGAAAGGGACAAAAGAGAACGATGATTGAAGACCCCAAAACAAACTCCACTGGGGCAGAGCGATAGATTCGGGAGCAGGCGTCCCGGAGAACAGGGATGGCGTGGTGACTCCCTGGGCTGAGTGAGTCTCAGACTCTCACAGCAGCAGGGTCCCCCGCGGTCCTGACGGGGTGCTGTGAGTTGGAGCTGACCCGGTGGCAGTGAGTGTCTCACCTGTGGAACCGTTTCCTGCACAGGCAGTAAGAGAGATGCCCTCGCCATGGAATGGGTTAAGTGGTGGAGGGCACCCTACGACCACATGCACCAACTCTGCCACTTTGGAAGTAACCGCCTGCCTTATGAGAGATCATTCTGTGTCTCTTTAAGAAAAAAAAAATCCAATTTCTTTTGAAATGGTCACTGTTTCCAGGTAGAATGACTGGCCAGCCCCCTCCCAGGAGTGAGATATACCTGGCACTGAAGCCAGCCAGGGCTCAGTCAGATTGGAAAATCCTGCCTGGAACTTTTGAGAGTTGGTTTATTTTTATAGTAATCTCCTTTACAAAAAATAAACAAAAATCCCACCGTGTCAACAATAGCTGATTTTCAGGAAGAATTTTTGTTTATTAAAATCCTGATTTATGCATTGGGTCGCAAGGCTTGGTCCCTCCGGTCCCCACCTGCATTCTGCCTCGTTATGTGAGCCGGCCAGGCAGGTCGGACACCCAAGCCTGAGCACACTGCCTGTGAGTGGATGCCAGCTCACGGTGACCACCCCTACGGGGCAGAGAACCCAGACTTGACGGGAGCACACAGTCTCATCTTTTGCCGGTGGGACCACTGGTAGGTCAGAAACATTGACCTTGTGGTTAGTAGCCCCGTGCTGAACCCACTGCATCACCAGAGCTCAAAAGGAGGTGGTACGAATTATTGTTTTGTGTGCAAAGCAGTTTTGTTTTGGCTAAGTGGAAAGCTGTTGCAGGAGCAGCAGGGGTCATTGAATTATTCAGTATATACCTAAATAGGGCTATGGAGGAAGAAAAATTTAAGCAGAAAGTGTACTCTCCATACTTCCCCACTCAGGGACCCTCCCTCTCAAGGGCTACCCTCCTACTTGTGCCTTTCATTGGACATCGAGTCAAGAGGGATCCGAGGTGAGAATTCGCAGTTTACAAAAACGTAACGTCACCTGCGTGGTGTCTCAAGGAATAATCCGTCTGCCCTACCTCTGAGCCTGTGTTGGATAACGAGGGGGAGGGGCTGCGAGAGACACTGGAAGGGAGCCCCGTGCCACCTTCTTGGATATTGTCACTCACTGTTGATAGGAATCGACCTACTTCCCAACCAAAGGGGTCAGCTGCCTCTTATGGGAAGTCGTTAGTCACAACCTCCTTATTTAAAAAGGGGGCGGTCCTGAAGGAGCAAAAGGGATCAACGATAAGTCCATAGTTTAGCTACATTTCCTCTGGCAAAAATATGTGTCAACCGCAAGGATGCTCGGCCGTGGCACTTGGTGGTGGGAAGCTGTCCGGAGCATTATTCAGTAGGCAGTGGCATCCCTGGGTAGATGCCAGTAGCACTTCCCCAGTTATGACTACTGATGACTCCGAGCATCGCCAAACGGCCCCTAGAAGCAAAATGGCCCCAGCGGAGAATGAGGGGTGGGGACAAACATTCTGCAAAGGCTGGAATGTTGGAGGCTAGGATTGGTACTTTCAAAAGTTGTATCTTGAGTTTAGAAAATACACTCCTATTGTGCACGATAAGAATGCAGCTCACATGTGTCCAGAGTCATCAAAATACCAAAAGGGAATTAGCACCACAGGATGAGAATGCGTTCTTTTTCTAATGGGAGACATTGTAAGATCAAAGGAAAACGGAATTGCATTTCCTAATCAGTAGTGAGGTGGTTAAATCATTTGGCTGCTTAGCCCAAAATGTCTGCACCCACGGGCAGTTCTGAGGGAGAAAGATGTGACAGTGCTTTCAGGAAGATGATCACCTTACATTAGAGCAGGGTTACTCTGTCCTGTAGCATGGCTGTGAGGAAGAATTGACTTGACTGAAATGGGTATCAAGCAAGAGAGATGAAAAGTAAAAGAATGAAGTGAACCTATGGAAGGCCATATGGTATCAGTGAAAGAGCAATGGGCTAAATTTGAAGGGGGCTTGGGTCTACTTGTTCAGAAAAAGCCATGTGACACTATGTGAGTGATTTAAAGACAGGAGGTTTGGTTGTTGTTTTTTTTTTTAACTATGCCTAAGTTTCCTTTTATGTTTAACCAAGTCAGTTGGATAGCCAAAGATGGAATCCACATCTTGATCAAAAGTTTAATCAATTTAGACTGCAGAAGTTGGTAGACATATTCAATTTCCTCATCTTCTTCATTAATGGTGGTTCTATGTAAATTTGAGTAATAGTCATATTAACTGGTTTTCCTTGCAGGTGTATGGATATTATCTGAAGTCTGTCATTCAGTAACATAAAGGCTTTTGAAAGGGACTTCAAAAAGTTCATTGGAGAAGTAGAACACAAAAAAGAATGCATTTACTTGCACACCTACCCCACCCCCAGTCCCCCAACCTTATGAAGTACCCTTGTGCATTTGGCCTCCCTGGATGGAAGGCATGGGAACCAAGTCAACTATATCTGTGAGAAGAGACAATTGGAGACACTCAATATGACAAATCAGATTAATGCTAGGAGTCGACTGAAGATTAGAACATCAGTTGCTCACATGTTCAAGCTGACACTGAAGAAAATTAAAATCTGTCCACAAGACTCAAGGGCTGACCTTGAGTGTATCTCACCTGCATTTAGAGATCTCAAAATTTGAGATTTGAGATTTAAAATCTCAAAAAGAGATTTTATGCTTCGAGCATTAGTAAATGAAAATCGAATACATTGTGGGATGACGTCAAGCACATCACACATGAGAAAATCAAAAAGTCGTTCATGGCAAAAGACAGGAGAAAAGGAAAGACAAAGGTGGGTGTCAGACGGCACTCTGAAACTTGCTCATCGATGAGACTAGCTGAGGTGAATGGAAGAAATGACACAGTAAGACCGGGACCAAAGATTTCAAAGGGAAGCTCAGGAAGACAAAATAGTGTTATGATGAAATGTACAAAGGCCTGGACTTAGACAACTGAAAGAAAGTACATACTCAGTATTTCACTGGTTGAAACAACTGAAGAAAATATGGAAGCCTGGAGTGGCGATATTGAAGAATTGTGGGGGGGGGGGGTGGAGTTATGGGGAGCACAACTTGAATGCCACAGGAAGCACCAGAAGAAAATGGAAGGGGTCCACAGAATCACTGGACCCAAAGATTCAGTTGATATCTAACCATTTCTCAGTCATCATTCACTCGCTCACTGCCATCAAATGGATCTACACTCAGAGTGACCCCTGAGGGCGGGGCAGAACTGCTCCTATGGATTTCTGAGACTGAAACTATTCAGAGAAGTGAAAAGAAGCAGCGGTGGATTCAAACTGCTGACTTTGCAGTGAGCAGCCCATCATGTAGCCCCACCAGGGCTCCTCTAGCTACAGCCTCTTCTGAATCCAGCTTACAATTCTGACACTTCCTGGTTGATGCACTGGCTCTTTCTGATTTGACTGGACTCAGGCCCCCTTCAACCACTTCAGGAAATATCATATGATGGAGATCCCATGGAACGGAAGGAAGGAGTCTAGCACTGCACTGAAAGCGTTGGCAGGAGACAAGACTGTGGGAACTGACAGAATACCAACCGAAATGGTTCCAGAAAAGCTGGAAGCTCTCATTCACCTGTGTCAAGTTCTTCAGAAGATGCTACCTGGCCAACCAAATGGGAGCGGTCCATATTTGAACTTGTTCCAGAAACAAATTGATCCAGAAGAATGCAGAAATCATTGAATAATATTGTGAATCTCATTTGCAATGATTTTTAAGATCATAATAACTTGTATTTAATGAATTTTTTGAAAAGCTGCAGTTTGGCTTTTATTTGCACTAGGTAGGAAAGGTGTGGGGTATGGCCCTAGATTCTAAGGTTGAAAGTAGGAAGACTAATTTGCCCCCCAAAAACTTTCTTTGGTGTGAAAGATAAAACTTTGAAAGACTTCAGTGGTCCTCAACAGGGAATGATTCCCCACCCCTCCTTCTCAGGAAGACTGTCATATTTGGAAAGAGTTCAGTTGTCACAATTGGAATGAGGGTGTTACTGATATCCATCCTGTATGTAGAACCACAGATACCATTCAACATACTATAATGCACAGAACAGGAATTATCTGGCTCAAAATGTTAGTTATGACCAGGTTAAGAAACCCTGAACTGAGAAACCACTGGCCAGACCCAAATAAATATTTATCTCCAAGTATGTTCTTCTGATAGTTCTGTTCTTTCTAGATCTTTTTTCTCTGTGTATCCATCCCCTCAAACTTCCTAATCACGGGTCTTCTTTTATATACCATTTGCATCCACTGGCAAATTGAACTATTTTAGTCAATCTGTTTTTTTTTTTTGGGGGGGGGCATCACTTCCCTCTGGTGGGAGTAGGAGGCTCAACCTTGCTCCTGGAGAGCTGCTGCTGGATTTGAACCAGCAAGCCAGTGGGCTGCAGTCTCGCATTCAACCACTACGCCACCGGGGCTCAGGCCCTCAGTCAATCTGTAGGTAAGCTCTGGGTGGAATTCATAGAAACTGTGTCCATGACCCATGCCCCTACGGAAAAAGTCTTCAGTGGGCAGAAACAGAAAGAAAGCTATTTCTTCCAGAAAAGGTGCAACTGGAAACGGGTGCTGGATAAAGACCCGTCGGTGATTCCCATTCTAATCATGACACTAGTACCATTCAAGAAGAAGTACTCCTAAGACTAATTATAGCAGAAATTCACTATGAGGAGTGAAGCAAATTTGGAATGCTAGGACTACATGAAATATTGCTGCAGGGGAAGCTTAAATTAGTCAAATTCATCTACAAAATAGACAAAAACATATTCCCAAAGAAGACCACCTGGTAAAGTAGAAAGATTGGAATTCTGGCAACTCTGGAAGACTGAAAAGCCCTGAACCATCACTAAAAACTTTGACATTCCCTCTCACAATAAGAGATGGATTCCAGAAACTCACTGTGGTGGTTGGCCAGATGAACAGGTAGACTCTACAGGGAAAGTTTTAAAAGGGAAGGACTTGGACTAACCAAGAAAATCATTTCTTGGGTTAGATCTCTGGTGCTCCTTGCTTCCCCTCCTGCTGAGAAGCCCATCAAAAGATGCTGCGCAAACAGGTTTGCCGATTGACCATCCTAACTTGACATCACTGGCGGGCCTCCCTACCTCATGACAAGACTGGCCACAACACTCTTTCAGACTGAAAGTTGCATCAGGGTCGTCTACATCAGTGGTTCTCAATCTGTGGGTCGAGACCCCTTTGGGGGTCGAAGGCCCCTTTCATGGGGGTCTCCCGATTCATAACAGTAGCAAAAAGACCATGATGAAGTAGCAACAGAAATAAGTGCATGGTTGGGGGAGGGGGGTCACCACAACATGAGGAACTGTCTTAAAGAGTCGCGGCATTAGCAAGGTTGAGAACCACTCGTCTACCCGAAGCCTGTCCTTGATGGCAGTGATGACGCAAAACTCAGAGAACTCTAGGACTGCACCAAAACATGTGGGATTAGATTTTCACCAAAATGACACGGGAAGGTGGTGCCGGTCAGACTTCGGAGTGAGTTACGGCAAAGACACAGCCCCGAGACCTGGTTTCTCACTGTTGCTTTTTCAACTGATGACTCTCACTCTGACTGTAAAAGTCACTGGTCCTGACTCCACCCCCACCCTATCTCTCTGTAGGGAATTAGAATATGATTAAATACCCTTAATTATACACACACATGCTGACATCCTGAGGAATCTGATGAAAACTACCTGGCAGAAAACATAGGTGTATATTAACTCTAACCATCTGGGGCTTGCTGGGGCACTAACCACAACCCTTGGCTTTTACTCCCCAAGTGAAATGTCCCTGAGACCACGTGTGTGGTCAGTTGATCATGTGTGTCACAGTTTGACTCAGGGACAATGAGCTACAATTTCACTTTGCTCCACTTACATTCGTAGCATTTAAAGATGACCACCAACCCCTGTCAGAGAGAAGTCACTGGGAAAGAGAGGTAGCTTCTCTATCAGCCAAGGGGAGCCAGGCAATTCTACTCGGCTCCCAGAAGTGATGTAGGAGTGCGTGTCGAGCAAATGACCATCCCCAGAACCCTGGAGTATTGAGAAATAGGCAATTTAAGAGAATGATGGCAAAATAAAAGCCTGCAACTTTAGGAAATGGTTCCAGGAACAAGGAGTATATAAAAAGTAGTGGAATCACTTTTTCCAAGCCATTCACTTCCATAGACAAGGCCATCACATGACATCAACTAGCATTGATAAGTATGCAAGCACACAGTATATGTTTATAGCTACTTCAGCAGCTGCCAACAGCAGCAGAGGATAAGTGGGATGATCCCTCTGTGGCCAGTGGTCTGTCTCTTCACCCTGATAGAACTTCACCGCACCCATGGGAGCATAGCTTACTAGCCCTGAGTGTCACCTTCATTATGTGTTGTCCCCGGTCACTAATAGGTCTCATGGGATATAAAGGGAAAGTAGCCAAGCCACACTATGGGAGGAACAGACCAAATGTCTCTCCCCTTTCCATTTAGACACATCCTGACCACAAAAATTGTCTTCCCGTCAGCTTTTTTGTGCCCCACCACAGCCCTGTCACTTGGTTACATTCAGCTGCCTTCCCACCTCCTCTTCACACACTTCTGTCATCTCTTCCCTGTCCCTATGGGGTGAGTGATCATTTCAGTCATCTACGGTCAGATCTCATGACACCACTTCTCATATCTGTACTGAGGTGGAGTTAGGTACTTGACTACAGAAAGGTAGGTAGAGGCAGAAAGGGACTTATGCTGGCCTGACAGTGCACACTTCTCTTCCCGTCATTCTTTGCTCTTTTTGGCTTTACGTATTGGCCAGTCATTGAGCAAAAACAGACTTAAAACTTAAAAATAATGCTGGCAAAATCTATGCAGCAGAAATGATCTTCAATTTGTTAGCATGTGTGAAGTGGAATTTAATATACAAGGAGGGTGGTTGGTAAAAAGGAAAATGATGGAGGCATGGGAAGACACTGGGCGGCTTGCAAAAGTTAAAAGTATCAGAGGCAACAATCCTATGGCAGTGATGATATCTGAGAAGATGTGTGGGTAGGCATACTGAAGAGGTGTAAGGGGGAGAATGGAGATGTGACAGTCATGTACTCTGCTGCCAATTTGATTAAGAGTATAAGGGTGGAGTCCAGCCTGTCAATTTGGGGATAGCCAATGAAACCTCTGTGTGGGCATGGCTTTCTCCTGAGAATTCTGAGAAATCTTGCGATATCTCCCCCATGGGTGTGAGAGACTTACAGCTGCGTCCTTGGGAGACATTGCAGCTGACAAGACACAAGGCAGGCTTCCTGTGAAACATTCCAGAGGAGAAGCTTACCCTGATGGAACCAGACCTCTAAAGTCAAAAAAGCTACATGGAGACTCCTGCCAGTGCTGCGATGCTTGTGAAGCCCCAGAGAGGGCCCTGTCAGTGCTGTGATGCTTCTACCATCACTGGATACACAAAACTCTGCATCCACTGGCCTGATTGTCCTGGTGTCATTGCATGTGGTTCCTGAGTCTGAAGAGGACTTATGGATTGGTATCAGACATATGGGTTAATATCTGACGTATGGACTTGGACTTGATTAGGTTGGAATGCTTTCTCAATGTTTCATTCCTTTTGTATATAAATCTCTCCCTTATGTACATTTATGAATTTTTTTCTCTAGTCTACCCAGACTAATATAGGAGTATACCCAAGTATATATGATGTAAGTTTGACAGAGGATATTTGTGTATGTGTACATGCCTTTCCTACAAACGTATCCACGAGTTTGGTGGCAGGACAGGCCAAGAGAAAAAGTATGAAACATTCTTAGACATAACCAAATACCTTGAGGGAATGAGCTGGGGGTTCAGGATCATAGTCTTGGGGGACACCCAGGTCCATCGGCATCATGTAGTCCACAAAGACAATGCTATGCATCCTACTTTGGTGAGAAGCAAGTGGGGTCCTAAAAACTCCTGAGCCCCCTTATAAGGTGTCCCTGTTAGCCTCTCCCCCTCGGGAGGGGAGGAGAGTGATAACAATCATAAGGACACCTAAATAATGAGTCCGGTGGAGAAGCATCAGTCCTCAGAACTCCAAGGCAAGAGGAACTACCACTATCAACCCAACTACCAACAGCTCTGGAATGATTGCAGTAGATGAGGGGCCTGGATAGAATGGGAGGATGTTGTGGAAGAGAAGTCAAAATCTTGAAACAGACTAAGTTTACTGGCCGGAGAAAGACTGCTGGGATATGCCCAGGACTGTGACCTTTACTCATCCGTCAGGTCGGGGACTGAACTGTGTTAGAATAATCAACAATTGAAGATCAAAAGAACAGCATTGACCCAGGCACAGCGTCCCAAGGCCTAGGATAGGAGGAGGCATGGAAATAGGACCAATAGGGAGGAAGTAGGCTACGTGATGGAACATTGACGGGACGAATGTTGTTGATGAGCTGAAACAAAACAGGTACGAATCACTGAACTTATGACAGGTGGTCTGCTCTGCAAACCTTTACCAATTGCACGATAAAAAGTTTAAAACACTACTTTCAATTTATCCACCTTAACTGGAGAGATGAGTTTCAAAAAGCAAGATTTATTTATTCATGCACTTATCCTTCAGTAAACATTTAACCTTCTCAGGTAAGCACTGGACTGCTATTCTCACGCTCAGCAATTCAAACCCACCAATGGCTTCTTAGTAGAAAGAGAAGTCTGGTTGCTCCTGTAAAGATGGGGAAAGCCTTGGAAATCCAGTGTGGGGTCACTGTGAGTGAAAATGGACTGAAGGGCAGTGAGTCTTTTAGTGAAGACAGGCATGTGACGTATGTCCAGGTGAGGAAGCCTGGCCAGGCCAACCTATTCTCGAATGGGGCTTTCCAATTTTGATTTATTAGAACATATGACAGTGGAACCGTATGATACAACAAAGAAGTACTCTGTATATATTTGGGAGCTCTGGCTGGATGCAGAAGCACTGTTGGGAAGAACAGGCAGACGGAAGAGTCAGAATCTGGGGGGGAATCCTCCCTGGTCCTAAGAATCCTTTCCCCGTGAAGTGGGGAGAATGGTTTACCCGATTCGATGGCAGAGGGCATCCAAGGAGATAATGGATATGAAAGCACATTGTGGCGTGCATGCAGAAACTGTCGGGATTGGCCCCCCGGGGGCTGCTGTTAAGAGCGGCTTCCCGCTTTCATTGCACCCAGTACAGAGGCTTTTCTGGAAGACGGTGGTCTCTTTTTATTAGGTCAGACATCCAATCATCTGCTTCTGCGGGCAAAAGGGAAGTCGCTTTTGGGAGAAACAGGCTGTGTATACTTTAAAAGACAGTGATAAAAACGAGGACCTGTGTTTTAGTTATGAAAACAAAAGAAGCCCATATGCTAAAGAACTTAAACCTACTGGGGCAGTCTGTAAGGAATGAGGTTGAATGAGACGAAGATAGGAAAGTTAAAGCTAAAATTGTACCCCGCCTCTATGTCCAGTTGATGGGCACATAAAAACAGTTCTGCATTTCTCAGGCCAAAGGAATAGAAGGACTCTTCTGAAAGAGGAAACGTTGTTTGAGATGCCCCCCAGCACATAGAAACTCCTCTCAAGACCTTGGCCCGATGTTAGGTGTCCTAGTCTCAGGATTTTAGAAACTTCAGGACTATTATTTTTTTTAAATGTCTTTCGATTATAAAGTGCTATATAACAGGTTGGTCTAAAAGACAATCATCTTCAAAACAACCTCCCTTCCAAAAATTGTACAGAACTTGCAGAGCACAAGGATCCATATCTCTGATGTGACAAACCCTGGTTTTCATCTCACCCATCTTCCTTCTTCTGGATGAAGGGGCTCAGGCCTGAAAGGACAAAGCAACTCCCCAAAGCCACACAGATGGCAGCGAGCAAAGGGAAGCCATAGTTCAGGTTGCCTGGTTTCTAGAGCAGAGCTTTTTCCTTCCATAGACAAGGCCTTCTCTGTTTCCAGCAGCGCTCCCTATCTGCTTCAGACAGATACTAGTATTGTGTTAGCTCAGAGACAAGGAAGCAGATGGGGGAGAAAAGGTTAGAAGGGGAGGTGATGTGGGTGTGGCCGAAAGGCAGAACCCATCACTGCAGCTGGGTGAGCCATTTGTGAAAGAGGTATTTCCAAGGCTGGCCTCTTTGGCTCACCATTGAAACAAAGAAGCTCGGACTGGAAAACACAGACCATTTTAAGAGCGGTTGCCTTTCTGCCTAACAAGTTCAGGCAGCAAAGTAAGAAGAATATTGTCTTGAGCTCAAAACCGGAGAGGAACTGTAGAAGGTATGAGGTTATAATTCAGGGTGGCCAATTTAATCAGCCTATATTCATTAAACACCCACAGGCACACGGTGCTTTACAACAGACCCCTTCCCTCACTCGGAAGCACCCACAGGCCTGTTTTAAATGGGCCACCCTGTACACGTTGGGACTCTAGCCAGGGTGTTAAGGCAACGGTTTCCCTTGCTCAGAGAAATAGGGTAGATTTTTAGACAACCACAAGTAAAGGTTAAAGCCTCTAGTTTTATATCCCATTTGAAAGCTGGGAACAACTAAGGGAATCTGTTTTCCAAGAATCTCTTTGCAAAACTCAATAATATATTAAACCCTTCCATTTCAGACCAGCGACATCCTATACTATCTACAGCCCCACACATTTACCCTGCAATTTCCCTGGATGCATTCCCACTCCTTACTGGAGCTGAACTCAAGTGCTGTATAAATATTCCCACATAATGACTGAAGCATTATGGCCCTGGCGTTCTGTATAATTAGCCAATCAATGATTTTGGTCACTTCCGGCCTTTGGATAATGAACTCATTGTGACTACAGAAATCATGTACTTACCAGTGCCTCTTTCAACTGCCAAGAACATTTTCAGCCTTCCTGACTTATCAAACGACTTTTGATTGCAATCTGATGAGAGGACTGACTGGGCCTGCTCCCCTGACATTTCTCAGGACGCTGGGTGTAGCAAGGTTCTGGAAGTAGGTGGTCTCAATATCCGGGACTGTGCAGTACAAGTCAGCCCACATGGGTCCCTGCCCAACTTTGTTGGCAGAGGCTGTGACTTTTCCAAGAAATCTCTGATACTGTTCATGATCGTGGCCCACGGGAGTGTGTCAGATCATTAGGAAAGACTGAAACTCCACCCTGGCTTCAAGTCACTCTCCAAGAACTTTCTCATCCTTGGATGCTGGTACCCACTTGGAAGTTCCCCAGAAGATCAACAGTCTAAGACTCAGGCATTCTCATCAGAGCGTACAGAACACAACAAACTGCTGCTAGAAGATCGCTGGTGGTTTTGTTTTGAATTTGGGTGAGTTCCAATGTGGCTGAAGGAAATGAGATGGGTTCAGAAGGTAGTGAGAATCAAGAGAGGCAGAATGCCTTGTTTACAGTGGTTCTTCTCACTCCTAAGATGTAAACAGGGGGAAATAGGTTTTTCTCCCCCAAGGCAGTAAGGTGGACTGGCATAAGAACTGTGTTATAATAAGATTAAGGGCTGAGCCCCCGTAGCGTAGCGGTTGTGCGTGGGACTGCGACCCACTGGGACGGAGGTTCAATTCCAGCAGTGGGGCTGGGCCTCCTACTCCCACCACCAGAGAGCAGTGATGCCCAAATAATAATAATAATAATAATAATAATAATAATAATAATAATGCTAAACCTAATTTAATAACACCTTTACTTCTGTGTCTGTGTGCAAAATCCTGAGGGAGGCACTGATACTTTTGCTATAGACAGCATGTCCTATATCAGAGGTAGCTTCTTGTCAAGTCTGGGACCTTGGAATGTAAGATTCTTCCAGAAAGGCAATGCAATATCATCAATATCCAGAAACCTCTGGGGTAATCCTCCCTGATAGTATCTTCTTCTCTTCAAAGCAGTGTTGATCTTTATTCTAAATGATGTTTCTTCAATGCATTTCCGACATTTCAAAAATCCTATCAAAACCATCATTACAAAGCATAAGCCCTCTCAAGTCACTGCAAGGCTCATCTTCCTTTTATTTTTCAATGGAATTAAATCAGGTCGTTCATTCATTCATTCAACAAATATTGATTGAGTGTCCACTCAGTCTCAAGTAAACATTCTCTTCCATTGGGCATAGCCAGATGGGAACAAGACCAATATGTTCCCTGTCCTTGTGAAGCTTACAACCAAGGCAGACAAAAGACTCCATAAAAAACTGGTCGAGGAGCACTGCGAAGAGCTTGATGGGTCCCTTTAAGGGTACTCTGTCAGGTCTAACTGAAGGCCTGCACCACAAGTCCGAAGTAGTCACAGGGGTTGGGAAAATATCCCTGAGTCAAAGCAATAGCAGGAATAGCTGAGGCAGAAGAAGATTTGAGATAATGACGTTGGGCTTCGAAAAGAAAATGGGCTCATCATGTCATCGGTACAGCTTGTTTTATTAGACTCAATCCTTCAAACTGTGGGTCGATAAGGAAATAAAAATAATGACAATAAATGGAGCACAGAAACCACTTCTTAAGAAAAACCCATGAGCCATGGAGGCTGGGAGCTGGTGGGGAGCGTATTGGGAAAATTCAACTTTATCATCACACACAAAGTGATGGGAGAAGACCCTTGTCCCCAGTTAAAGGTGGTCCTGAAGGGCTATGTCTCAAGATCAAGCAGCAGAGGGCTGCTCCCACCTCTCAACAGGGCAGTGCTAAGTTCCAGTTGCTGAAGCAGTTCCGTCTCCACTAGCCTTTGCAAACCATGACTGTGTCAGTTTTTCCAAGCTGGAGAAATAGAGGGAAAGCCAGGCCACATCTTAATAGGGCCCTGGTGAGCTAATGGGTGTGATTATTTCATTGTCTCGGATTCACGCCAGCCCACGCTCATCAGATAGAAGAGAAACATGACCTCACTTTTGACATGGGGCTGCATGTTCAGATGCCAATAGGAATTTAGCGATCCCTTGGCGCAGGTAAAACTGAGCTCTGTACGGTTCCAGCTAATGAGAAGCATACCAAAGTTACCTAAAACAGTAAAGTTAATATTGACATTAACATACTAGATACTGTGAGAGGAAGGGAAGCCAGAGCAAACTTCTAAGACCATCTGGGCTAAGCGTGTCACGTCTGTAAGAAGACGAACCTATAAGATAGTCTGCCGTCTCTTTAAATGATTAAGTACCAGGTTAACGGACCATTATAATCCCACTAGGCCCACCGAGTGGGTAAGTGGTTAAAGATGCCAAGGTGAGGATCTCAAGATTCCAATTCTTCCACAGTCTGTTCAATGGCTTCCCATGTCTCTGCAAAGGTAACTTCGGTGCCTTGGTTTTCTCAACTATAGAACAGCAATTCCGTCACTCACGATGCACAACTCTGAGACCAGCACGAGTTTTGCAGTCAGAAACATACATGCAGTTACTGATTTAGTCTGAGAACCTTCCAATAGAGTCATAACATTGGTTGGAAGAGGCTAGGAGGCACAACATAAAGCCTGGTGCATTCTAATTCCATCTGAAAGCACGCTCATTGTTCATTCAATAAATGTTTCCTGAGCAAACCCTGTTCTAGGCAGGCAGTATGGCTATATATAGTGGTGATTCAAAATAAACTGGATCTCAGTGGCACTTAGACTTATGGAGGGAAAGCACCAATGGACTCAACTCTTTTGTTGAGCTTTGTGATATTAGGCTACCTGTTGGCTTTCTCGGTTCCATGTTCTCATCTGTAAAACAAGACTAAAACCTGCCTTATAGGTAAACATGGCTAAAATGGCATCTGACACATACAAGGCATCCAGTTAAATGTGTGCTCTCTCCTCCCTTGCTTTCTCATTCACAGAGAAGATCACGCTGAGAGGGGTTTAACTCTTCAAGTTAAAAATGCTTCACATGCAAGGGTTGTTGTCGTTCATTAGGTGCCAACAAGGCAGTTGTGACTCAGAGACACTCTATGTACAGCAGCATGAAATACCACTGGTCCTGCCTGTGCCACCTGCCCATTTGTTCTCATGGTCAAGTCCATCAATGCGGCCATCTCCTTGAGAGCCTTCCTCTTTTTCAGTGCCCCTCTAGTATGTCAAGCCTGATGTCCTTCTCCAGGGACTGGTCTCTTCCACTAACATGTCCAGAGAAAATGAGACGTCTCATCATCTTTTCCTTGAAGGAGCATTCTGGCTGTACACCTTCCAAGACAAATGAATGTGTTTGTTCCGTTGGCAGTCCACAGTACTCTCAATGTTCTTAGTCAACACCACAGTTCAAATACATCAATTTTTCTTTCATTTTCCTTATTCAAAGTCCAACGTTTACATGCATATGAGGCAACGGAAAATACCATGGCTAGGGTCAGGCTTAACTTAGTCCTCAAAGTAGCATCCTTCCTTTTCAACACTTTAAAGAGGTCTCGTGCACCGATTTATCTAATACAATGCATCATTTACTGTCTTACTGCTGCTTCCATGAGAATTGACTGTGGATCCAAGCAAAATGAAATCCTTGAAAATTTCAACCTTTCCTCTCTTTATCATGACATTGTTATTCATTGGTCCAGATGTGAGGATACTGATTTCCTATACATTGAGTTGCAATCCATCTCGAAGGCTGCAATCCTTTGTCTTTATCATCAAGTGCTTCAAGTCCTCACTCTCAGCAAGCAAGTTTTTGCCACCTGCATGTTAATTAGCCTTCCACCAATCCTGATGCCACATTCTTCCTCATATAAACCAGCTTCTCTGATCATTTGTTCAGCACACAAATTGAATAGCTATGGTGACAGGATACAACTCTGATGCACACACCTTTCCTGATTTTAAACCATACAGTGTTCCCTTGTTCTGTGAGGAATTTGGATCCCCACAACTGTCTCTTGACTCATGTATGACTTCCACAAAAGCACAATGGAGTGGTTCTGGAATTCCCATTCTTCTCAAGATTATTTATAGTCTTATGATCCACACAGTCACATGCCTTTTTATCGTCAATGAAACACAAGTAAGTATCTTTCTAGTAGTCTCTGTTTTTAGCCATGATCCATCTGGCATCTGCAATGGTATCTTCTCCTAATCCTGGCCTGAACCCCCGGCAGCTTCCTGCCATTGGACGCCTGCAAATACTGTTGGGTGATATTCAGCAACATTTTACTTGTATGTGATATCACTGCTATTGTTCTATAATTTGTGCATGCTGTTGGGTCACCTTTTCTAGAATGGGTACAATTATAGAGCTCTTCTAGTTGGTTGACCAAGTAGCTGTCTTCTATATTCCTGTTATGGATGAGTAAGTGCTTCCAGTGCTTCATTAGCCTGTTGACACATTTCATTCTATTAATGCCTGAAGCCTTCTTTTTGGCTAATGCTTTCAGTGTAGCTTGACTCTTTACTCAGTACCATTTATTCTTGATCATGCCCTACCTCTTGAAATGGTTGGATGTAGACTAGTTCTTTTTGGTATACTGACTCTCCCTTCCATCCAAGTACTAACCAGCCCCAATCCTGCTTAGCTTCCAAGATCAGATGAGATCAGGCATGTTCAGGGTGGTACAGCCGTAGCTACTGACTCTGAGTATTCTTTCATGTTTTCCTGCAACGTTCGATATTTTGCCGAGAGAATCTTTTAATATTGCAACTCGATGCTTGAATTTTTTTCTTTAGTTCTTCCAGGCACTGAATGCTATATGGAGCATGTTCTTCTGTTTTGGTTTTCTAACTATAATTTTTTAAGTTAAAGATATTTTATTAAGATTTCATTAAGACATTTTAGTTTCTCAAACTGCTCTTTGAAATTTTCTGTTTAGCTCTTTGACTTCATCATTTCTTCCATGATCAAAAGCAAGTTGCAGAATCTTTTTACCTTTCTTTTTCTAAGACTTTTTTCTTCCTTCATGTATGATGTTCTTAATATCATCAGGTCTTCTGTCATGAGTGTTCGATGCATTCGTCTGTTCTTGAGATATTCTGAAAATCCAAGCAGAATATACTCAAGCTTGTATTTGGCCTTGTGGATTTGTTTTAATGCTCTTCAACTTCAATATGCACTTATACATGTGCACCTCACGGTCTGTTCCGCAACTAGAGTTTGGTTTGGTTTTAGCTGCTGACATTGTGCTTCTCCAGCGTCTCTTCCTACAGTTGAAGAAGTTGTTGGTCTTTCAAAATCTGTTAGATAGTCTCCAGTTTCACTGCTATCACCAAGAACAAGTATTTTCCAACTACTCTCCCTGCTTTTTTACTACAACTTTTCATTCCAGTGACCAATTATTATCAATTCATCTTGGTTACGTATTTGATCAACTTCTGATTGATAAGTTCTACATTGGTAGAGTATATTGCCTTACTGATTGGTGCATAATTTTGAGTGATAGTTAAATTGACTGGGCTTCCTAGTATGCAGATAGATATTATCCTACATATAATTATAATAATATAATAATTATAATCCTACATACATTATAATGCATACAGCATTATAGTTCAAGATAGATCTTGAAATCTACATTTTTGATGACGAATTCAACACCAACTTGATGATGGCATTTCCAGTCTAGTAAACTATATGATTTTCTGACTCAAACTGGCTAATACCGGTCCATCTCAATTCACTAATACCTAGAATATCAGTTTTCTGTGTTCCATTGCATTTTTGATAACTTTCCATTTTCTTAGCTTCATACGTCATACATTCCAAGTGTCAGTTATTAATTGATGTTAGCAATTGTTTCTGCTCACGATGAGTCTTGCCTTATCAACAAAGGAAGGTTCTAAAGGCTTTATTCCTGCAGGACTTACACCATCCATATAATTATGGGACGCTCTGCTTTGAGAAGGCTGCTTTTCCTTACTCATCTATTGAGTGCCATCCAACCTGTGCGGCTCATCTTCTGGTTCATTTTCAGTATTTGAAATATTTCTATGTTATCCACAGGCTTTCAGTGGCTAATTCCTCAAAAGTGGACAGCCTATTCCTTCTTGGTAGCCTATTCTTAGTTTGGAAGCACTGCTGAAATCTGTTCAGCATGGTTGGCCCTGCTGGCATTTGAAATACCAGGGACATCACTTGTCGTATCACAGCAATGTACAAACCACAACAGTGCAACAAAGTGAAAGACAGTGGTGGAATACTGTGGCGGATAAACATCTGGCTCTGGGAATAGATAATCCAGAGTTAGAATCTTAGTTTTCCCATTTAATGGGGATGAGGTCTCGAACAGGTCATTTAAACCTCTGTGGGCTTCCATGTCCTCATGCATAAAGTGGAAATGACAGTAGTTTGGGGGATTCAATAAGACAATAGAGGTAGCATCCTGAGGGAAGTCAATAATTGCTGGTAAATAATCAGGTGATTGGCAAGTAATGAGGGCACCACACATATACACAGAGCTGCTAGAAAGGAACTGGTTTTGACTTAATTACTATACCATCCTTAGTATGATTGTGACTTATAGTTGGGATTCACAGCAATACAAAAGCTGTGTCATTACCCTAAGAATGAAGTACATCTCAGCAGGATTTCTGGAGAAGAGTTGGGGGAAAGGCCCTCCTCGTGACACAAAAAAGGTCATGTCCTCACATTAAAGTAGGTGGGAAGGCTTCAGTTCTTACGTAGTCATGCGCTCAGGGATTCCAAAAGAAAAAGGGATAGCGTGAAAGGAAAAGAAGCAGATGCAGCAGCAGAAGATGAGGATGATAATGATGATGATTTTCTTTCATTGCTTACTCTTAATATCATGAACAAGGAAAGACGGTTCTCTCTAGCTACGAGAGCAATCAGAAAGGCTACTAGACTATCAGAATTTTAATTAAGACTGGCATCGTACAGCATTTGATAGCATTTGGGTAGAAAACAAGGACACCATTTGGGAAGTCCTTTAATTAATATCTTTCATCCCTAGCCCTTATGGTTGGGTCTGAAGTACATGCAGGTGTGAGAGTCAAAAGGTCTTCCACAAATGTAGAAGAAACATAGGTAGAGGTGTGTGTGTGTGTGTGTGTGTGTGTGTGTGTGTGTCTCATTGGATAAGTGTCTCCAAGCAATACAGTAAAAGACAAAATAAATTGCATCAGCTTTGCCCCACAGAGACATTAGAGACATGTCTCCAGGCCCCTAACTTTGGCCAAGAGCATCTTGGAAGGAGGCAACGGCCCTGGATGAGTGGAATCTTCCATGTAGATTCACTCGACACTGAGACTAATCCTTCATCTTTCCTTTTGATACCCACTGATCACAGCACACAGAGTTAGCAACCACTTAGGGAGTGCTGACCTCCTTTTCCCCCTCTTCTAGGTTCTCTCTATGTTCAGTAAGTTGTTCAGTCTATCCTGGGATCCATTGACTTGAATTATCATGAAAGACTCAAAGGCAGTGGTGGCAAAATCAAAAGCTGATCTGCCATGTCCGATCTTCTCTCATCTCCAACTTCCCCTTCCCTATCAGCTGGCTCTCCCGTGTCTTATTTCACCGAGAAACGTGAGGTCATCAGAGCTCCCCTACTTCTCCATCACCAAATCAACGAAGCTGCTTGCATTTATAGTCTGCTTTCTTTCAAGTGCACAACAAACTAAGAGTCCTGCTGAAATCTCAATCCAGTGCCCCCCCTCCCCATTCATTTGGACTCACATCCCTTCACTTCCTCATCCTCCATATTTTTGCACCAGTGGCTAACTTTTTATTCTCTGGAATTATCACCTCACCCTCTCTACTGCACCCTGGACATTAATATAAGAATATAAAATGAAAATGCTCATCTTTGTAAAAAAAAAAAGACTAATACTTCCCTTTGAGTTCTTCAGCTACCACTCCATTTTTCTGTTTTTATTTGTACCAAAGTACCTCAAAAGATATTCCACGCATGTTGTTTTCACCTTCCTGCTTCTGATTCTCTCTTCAGACTTATGCCCACACTCTTACAAGGTTACCATGGACTGTGCCCGTCAATTCTCAGTTCTCCTCTTACTTGACCTCTCTGCTACACTAGATCTAGCTTCTTGCTTCTCGAAATACTTGTGTCCCAGAAAATCTTATCTTCCCAGACTCTCTCCCACCTCATCAGATCCTTCCTTCCAGACTCTTTTGGAGATTTCTGCTCCTCTTCATTTCTGACCGCTGGCATACTTCTAGAACCAACATTTTTCTCAACTTTAGCTCGGCCCATTTTCTGGACCTTCTAAACATAACTGCTGCCATTGGCAGTCTATTATTAGTTTAGTAATACAAGTACATTGTGTAATAGGCAAACTCTTCATTCTTGTTAATAGAATCAGCAAGTCCTTCTGCAATATCTCTTTGTCCCTTTCCTTTCTGGATATGGGATGTACCCTTGCAGGAAACAACAGCTGTGCCACTCACCCTGGTCCAGGGCCATTTCCATATCCTGTGAGAGAAACATCCCCCTCAAAGTTTGTTTTTGCAGCAGAGAGCTGAAGAAAGGTTTTTTTTTTAATTAAAAAAAATACACATTACATACAGCACTTTTTTTTGTCCCGAGTCCGTCTGTGTGTGACTTAGAGAGATGACTAGGCGGCAGTTTCCAAATCTGCAACAGGGACAGAGGTAATTATTTTGATGGTTATATCCATTACCTACATATAATCAGGCTCTTGAATGGATAATGGATGATAGCCGGGGCGGGACACTAAAGGGGATGATGGCATTATAAAGAACAGGAGGAGTTTATGGAGGGATGAATGCCATTGACCGAGTTGCAAAATTTCAAAGCCAAGCTGTTACATTTTTCCTTAAAAAGTTTAGAACCCTGTCTCATGGATTATTCTGGAGACACCAAGAGCGTGTACAAGAAAGAGCCATAGAGGATATCAGCAATGGTTTGTGGGTCACCAGGATTACTTCCTAACGTGCTGAACTTTTCTGAGGTAGGTTTTCCATAACTTAACTCTGTGTACTGAATCTGCGCAAGCGCTGGCGTGAAGGAGTGAAATCAGCTAAGAAATTCCTGATGAGAACTTTCCTCAGTGGTTGCCAAATTTACAAATAGCCAAGCCCATTGCCATGAGGCTATTTGCTGTAAGTGACTTTTATTTTTACAGGAAAAGTCAACAAACACACAAATAATCCGAGGATTTGAAGGATGAGCCCAAGGGGCAAGAGCAATATGGAGCCATGTCTCATCTCCCAAGAGGGATGAATCATTCGGCCTCTTCAGGACAAGCCAGTGTGAGCTGAAGGAGGAGGACCAAGTCCTGGCTAGAGTCTAGAGCCAGTGGTTTCACGAGCGCTGTTGCGTTTTTTGTCATTGTTATCTCACAGCACACAAGCATAAACTAAACAAAACCGTAGCAGTCATTCTGAAAAAAAGAAAAGAACAAACAGATGCTAGTATCTACTCTGAAAGTGAGACACAACATCCAGCTTGATTTTATAGTCACACGTCAGATGTTTCTAACCTGCTTCGGTGAGCCTTCTAAGAGACTTTTCTGTCCAAGGTGACACTGCTAATCTCTCTGAGATTAATCTCACTGCCCTCTTTCGTTCCTTTTGCAGAGCTGAGTGTTTCCTCCTTGGGGAGGTAAGCACATGTCAAATTGGTGTGATATCTGCCTCCTGTCACTTAGTGGGGAGAGAAAGAAGAAACATTAGCATCAGCCCAAGGCTGAGGTCGCACATGCCGTCACCCTCAAACCTTTTTATTAATTTCTACACCAATTTTCCCTCTTATGGCACTCTCTACTCCTCTGCTAGGTTCAATAATTCATTGTAATAGCCACACGCAAATCATAAACACTCCACATGATGGGACTCCTTAGGGAAGTTAATAGATTGAAATTCAGGATCGGAGTTCTTCAATGAAGACAGTCTCTTCTCAGTCATTGCAGCAAGCATGACTCAACCAGCCACACAGCCCCTTGGCATCTGATGTCCTTGTGTTACAAGACTCTTAGCTCTGGTGAACAATGCCCAGGGGTACACAACTTTACCAGTAAGATGGAGCCTGAAGGCACTCTGCTCTACCTGTATGGGTGGGGAAGGCTAACTCCCTTGATTAAGTGTCAAGGAACCATTTCACTTCACTGTCCATGGGCACTCAGTTTTCTCACTCAGTGGGCCTGAAAATCCACCAAGCCGATCTCCTGGATCTGTTATCCCCACTTCTCTCTACGTTTCCAAGGACAATGTCCTTTTCCAGGGACTGATCTCTCCTGACAACACATCTGAAGTATGTGAGATGATGTCTTGCCATTCTTGTCTCCAAGGAGTATTCTGGATATACTTCTTTCCAATATGGATTTGTTTATTTTTTTTGGCAGTTAATGTTATTTTCAATATCCTTCATCAGAACAATATTTCAAATGCATCGACTCTTCTTCTGTATTCCTTATTCAATGTGCAGCTTTCAGATGCATATTAGGCAATTGAATATACAATGCCATGAGTCAAGCTGACCAAGTTCTCAAAGTCAAGTACTGTCCTTGCTTTTCAACAGTCCATAGAAGTCTTGTGCACAAGATTTACCCAATGCAATACATCATTTTATCTCTTGACTGCTACTTTTATGAGAACTGACTGTGAATCCAAGCAAGATGAATATCATGGAAACTTCTCTGTTTATCATGAGTTACCTACTTGTCTAGATGAGAGGGTTTGGCCTCCTTGATATTGAGTTGCGGTCCATATTGAAGGCTGTAATCCTTGATCTTCATCAGCAAGTGTTTTGCGTCCTCCTCACTTTCAGCAAACAAGTCTGTGTCATCTCCATATCACAGGTTAATAAACCTTTCTCTGACCCTGAAATCACATTCTTCTTCCTATAATCTAGCTTTTCTGATGATTTGCCTAGCATCCAAATTTAATAAGTATGGTGAGATGATATAGCCCTGATCCACACCTTTCCTGATTTTGAACCATGTGGTATTCCTTTGTTCTGCTCGCAAAATTGTCTCTTGCTCCATGTACAGATTCCACATGAACACAAATTAAGTGTTTTTATCAAGGCTAACCATAGTTTCTTATGACCCATGCAGTCAAATACCTTGGTTCAGTCGATAGAACACAAATACACATCTTTTTTACAGTCTCTGCTTTTAGCCAAGATCCATCAGACATCAGCAATGATATCTTTGAAATGGTTGAATGCGTACTACTTCTTTGGGGTACAGTGACTCTCTAGTCTTTCCACGGAAGTAGCAGTATCAGTATTAGTCATCAAGAAATCCAACAACATGCTGCATCGAGTCACTCTGCTGCAAACGTCTTCTTTAAAATATTCCAAGCAAACCCCACTTTGAGGGGTAAGGTATGTCTGACTCAACCCAGACCTTCAATTCCCTTCCATATCTATGAAAACGGGACAACGAACAAAGAATCCTGAAAAAGTTATGTCTTCAAATTATGATGTGAAGAATACGGAAAATATCATGGTCTGCCAGAAGAACGAACAACTCTGTCTTGAAAAGGTATATCCAGAATGTTAATCCAAAGTATAGTAATACTTTGTCTCACATACTTTGGACATGTTATCAGGAAAGTCTAGTCCCAAGAAAAAGGATATCATATTGGGTAAAGTAGAGACTCAGTAACAAAGAGGAAGAACCTCAGTGAAATGTATTGACATGAGTGGGGGGAGGCAGCATGAAGAGAAAAAAGAGCTGATACCAAGGACTCAAACAGAAAGCAGATGTATAGAAAATGATGATGGCAACATATGTTCAAATATGCTGGATACGACTGATGTATGGATTGCTAGAAGAGCTGTAATCACTCCCAATAAAATGATCTGTAATAAAACAAACAAAAAAGAAATGTATTGACACAACGGCTGCAACAATGGGCTCAAACATGGCAACAATTGCGGAAAGGGAGAAGACTGGGCAGGTGTTTTGTTGCTGTTGCGCTGTTGTAAGTAGGGACCCTAAAAGAAGAACCAATTCAATCAAGCCCACTTGACAGCAGCAGCAAGTTCTCAGAAGCCATTTTACCCAGTGTGCGTCACGTCTCACATTATCAATTTCAAATTGAGTGAACAAAAATAAATAGTAGACTTCTGCTTACATCTTAGCGGTTCAAACAGATCTGTAGATATTAAAATATGATTTCTTTCTACAGTGTTTTCCCATGAGCTTTTATCCTCTAAGTCTTAGAACAACTAGAAATATTAGACTGCTTTGAGCATGCTCTGAGAGATACCTGGTCTTAGAATGACCGTGTTCTGAGAGATACATTCCAAAAACAATGAACTTCCAGATGTTTCCCCTTCTCGATCCAAGCTGTAGCACCAGCGGTTTGCCAACAGTAATAACCTTCCCCGGGAACCAACAGAGCCACCTCTTGAGTCTTCTCTCCGTAGAGAAGGGCGATAATTGCAGCTCACATCTTCTGCCGGGGCCTGAGGCAGCCCCAACCGAGCGTCTGTGTACCATTCCTCGTGCTGGACCTGCTGCCTGCAATATCCTTCGTTGGTTTATTTTCCGCCTTGTGGAATGCTCTCATACCACCTCCTTTAGAGTCTCTAGGGTTCCTCATGCCTAAGAAGTCACAGCTCCCTCCCCTAGGCGCCTCTTCACTCGGTATCAGTCTGCATTTCAAACATCTGTTCATGTTTTTCCTTTACTTACAGGGTTTGGGGCTTTGGGGTCTTGTTTTGTATTCCTGGATTTGACATATAATAGTCATCCCAAAATTTTTGAGTGGGCAAATCAACGCATGAATACATGAACTAACATAAAAGTTATCAAAGGCAGATAGGTCTACAGTAAATCTTGGGAGTTTTCCTTGTTGGCCCATATGAAGTCTGAATACAATGAGCATTCCAGTTACAGGTGCTTACCAAAATAGTGACTAAGGAAGTAAATATTAATTTTATTATTATCTGCATATTTTCAACCCAAGAACTAATTTCAGGTTGCCTAGCCATCAGACTGGATCGTACCCAATTATAAGAATCCCTCAGTTGTCTGCAGTCTCTTCCTGTATTTTATAAAGAGCACTTCAGAATGTTCTGAAAGAAAAAAAATATCATCTGTTTTTATGTCTTAAAGCTCCTGACAGTGAAATGTTACAGTTGGAAGCTGCCTGCAGCTCATTTATACACTGAAGTTATTAATCCCCTTCTTATATGTTTGATATAAGCCTGAGGGCACTTGGGAGGGTGATCCAATTACCCAATTCAGAGAATTGCCCTTTTCTTTCAACCAAGTTCAGAGCTCTGAATTTTCGCTTCACCAATGACTTTTTGTTTCAGTCAAACAAGGTCAGGGAAGAGGCCAATATCTGCCAAGGCCACAACAGGAGCTTCATTTACATGCCCACTAATGAGAGCAACATAAGAACCTCTTGAGAGCATTAAACTCGGCTGTGGGGCAACAAGCCTGCTATTTATTTATCAGCTCCCCAAGCCACCACTGCCAGTGTCTCAGTATTCAACATGTTGGGTTATCATTTTGAATTTACTCAAACTCTCCTCTGTGCATCTGGAAGGTGTGGGAAGGTCCTGACAGCCGGCAGGGCACCTCTGGGGAGATGGTCAGGTGAGCGCTAGAGGAGGG
This sequence comes from Nesogale talazaci, assembly GCA_004026705.1. Lineage (NCBI taxonomy): Eukaryota > Metazoa > Chordata > Mammalia > Afrosoricida > Tenrecidae > Nesogale > Nesogale talazaci. Next base: position 6,297 of record PVJH01017323.1, on the reverse strand, counting down.
CTGCTTCAGTCTAGGGACCAGAGGCAGGGGAGCCAGAGCCAACAACTCCTTACAGTCAGACATTTGCAAAGCCAGCTCAGGAAAGGCCGCAGATCATGGGGCTTTTTAGTCATCCATCGTCTGCCGCACGTAGGCCTTGGATTCACGATTGTTGTTGATTTTGCTGTTGCTTCCTTCACAATAAATAAGAAAGCATGAGCCAGTCGAGCTCTAACTCTTCACGAGAGCAGTTTCAACACAGCCAGAGAGAGGACAGTCTGACCAATGTCAGAATGAGACACACGGCTATCTGTTGGGCATTGTCCGGGGGGTGTTTTGAACCAGACATTTCTGAACAGCATTTCTGTGGAGAATCAGTAGTTAACAGATGGTTCCGGAAAATCAGGTCATATACCAAAGTGCTTATCGACACTTCCAGGGCTCACTCACTCCCAGTTTTAGAGTTTTTAAAAAAGAAAACAAGAAGATACACAGGTTCTTACACAAATAAGTTAATTAGACGAAGGTTTATTAAATTCATGGAGAACATTTGGTTCTATTGAGTTTATATCCACTCAAAGGCTCAGTAGGACAGCCTTGAACTAGCCTGCATGGTTCCCAAGATTGTTATGTTAGTGGAAGAAGATCACTATGCCCCTGCCCCATGGGGTAGTTGGAGGGTTTGCAGTCCTTTAGGGTGGCATCCTAGTGCTTAACCGATGTTCATTTCTTTTTTTAAAAAAAGATTTTGCTTTGTTTTCAAATTTATTAAAAGCAACTCTTCTCCCAGTCTTAGGACTTCATAAATGTCTGAAAAGTATCACTGGAAAAAAGCCAGGGAATGAAAAAGTCAGGGGGGAAATTCTCCAGGGACCCAGGGATGAGTCACCAGTTGTTGGGTCTCATATGTCTGAGACTAAGTGTGTGAGTAGTTGGGAGATAACACTTCATAAAAAGTAAAGCAAGAAAAGACAATTTTAAATATAATTCCGATAGTCAAACATTTTTACTGTCCACTGATGAACTTTTCTGGTCCATATTATTCAGAGGACAGAGACTGTCTTGATTGCTTTTCTTTTGGGAACGAGGAGAAAGCATTCACAGATCACACTGATTGAGTCATGATCTAGAAACTAGAGCATCTGGGTTTTGAGCTCAAATCTTAAAAATAAGTCATCCCATGCCTACCCTCCATTTCTGCAGATGAAGTGTCTAGATTGTGAGAAACAGCATGATTCACTGCACAGAAAGCCTTCCATAAAAGCCGTGTGGTGGAGGCTTTTGACCTCCTCTGATTTTATGAGGCTGAGAGAGAATCACCATCTGCATCATTCTATGAAGTGGAGGTCAGGCATGCCTCCCCTGACTTCTTGACCAATTTTGATACCAGTCATCTCCCCTGCCCCAACCCCATCCCTACCCACCCCTCACTCTCTACTTCTCTGCTGGATTTGATTATTCATTGCAGTGGCCACACAGAACTCACGGACAATCCTCCCAATTATGGGCTTTGTTAGGAAAATGCCAGGATCAGGAGTGACTGAGAGTACAGTTCTTCAGTCAGGACAGCTTTTCAGCTGTACTCACACACAGGCCTTTCCCTAGCTCTCAGCCTCCCAGTCCTCTGGGCCCTCAGGCTGTTAGTGTTACAAAGTTCTTTAGCTCCTGTACTAAGACCCCAGGACCACCCTATTCTGCAGTAAACCTCGACCTGAAGGTACTCCACTCTCTAGCCCCATGGGGTTGGCCAGCCTTGCTCCACTGAGTGCCTGAAGGTACCCATTCTGCCAGCAAGCCTCTGGGCTAAACGTGGTCAGCTTTCTCCCTCAGTAGGCTGGGCATCCTGCTGTACTGTTTCCTGCCTGTCTCCTGATTCTGCTGCTTCTGCTGTCACCATTTCTTTGCTGCTGTGTCTTGCCATCTCCTGTGGTACAGTGCTCTCTCTCTCTCTCTCTCTCTCTCTCTCTACACACACACACACACACACACACACACACACACACACACTTTTCTGGCTTGAGGCAGCTCTCAACATGGGATCCTGGCCTCAAAGGACCTGCTCTTCTAGCTCTTCTTTCTTGGTAGCAGTGAGATTCGCTCCTCTGGAACTGTCACTCCTTCTAGCCTAGCCACATGGTGAAAACAGTCCATCTCCTCATTCGGGTTCCTGAGATCTTATTTGCATGGCTCTACTCCCAAAGGGTGCTGTTCACCTTATCTATACTCTTAGCAAATAGCTTGGTGGGGGGTGGGGGGAGTGAGGAGGGAGGGTCAGCAAGCATCATCCCGCTGAATCACAGCCAGGTAAAAACAGCACACCTTCGCAGATCCTGAGGCTGGCGCCACCAAGGGCTGAAGATGAACAGTTTTCCAACAGTGTGCAGAGCCTACACATCAAAGGCCAACACGGTCGGTTCTTTGTTTCCCAGCGATGCTATCCGTAACCGGATAGAAAGAAAGCACCTCACATCTTTGCGCATTGGACAGCGACACCAGGCGCAGACCCTCCCTGCTCTCTATTCTTGTCCTTTGGGCATACTCCCTAAGATCGAGGTGCTAAGGGGCCTGCAAAACACTCCCTTCTCGTCCCACTGTGGCCCTTGTTCTGAGGATTCCAGTCTAGCTAGCTAGTCTCAAGCTTTGTGTTTGGGAGCGAGGGTAGGAGGAAGTAGATGCCTTTGTGCGAAGGAACACTAAACCAAGCCTGTGATCACTCACCCAGGTCCAAGGTAGCTAGAAGCCAACAAGACCTGGGGATCTCTCCGCCACCAGCACCTGCTAATTCCTGCCCGAAACAATCCCAAGAAGACCAAGGTCGGGGGGTAGTGGGAAATGGGTAACTGGCAGGAGGAACAACACCGTCCTAGTCTCCAAACAGCAATAAAAATAAAATTAAACCCTCACGCCACACATAAGGCTCTTTATGTCCATTGAAGCTGCCCGCATACGCCACGCTGGAACTGTGTGCGGGAGGGTTTTCTGAAGAAACAAACCACACACACACCCGACCTCACGGCTCCCTTGAAGGGGCTTATTTAAGGCCCAACAAGGCCTCCCATCAGTCCTGTGAGAGAGCATTGTCCCCCTTGTTGCCGCAGCGCCCTGTGAGGCTGTGGGAAACGAATGACCTCGGCGGCACTGCAGAGAGGTTCCGCGCGAAAGAAAGAAAGAGAAGTGCGGAGGAAGGGGGGCTGCTGGCCGCTGGAGCCCCGGGCAGCACGGCTGTCCTCCAATGACAGTCCTCCAGGCCCAGCGGGGAAGGAGGCTCACGGCCCCAGGAGCCCGCTGCCCGCCAGTAAAAGGATTAGGCTCCCATTCCCCAGAAGCAAAGCGGTCTTTCTGGATGTCCTGCTGCACGCCCTGGTCAGCCTGCCCTCGAATTGGCCGTCCGCACAAAGTGCCCTGGGATCGCTAGTGTCTCACTCTGTTTCATGGGTGCCTTGCGCCCAGGGAGGGCTCTGGGAGGGTGTGAGCGCAGAGGGCCCTGTGATCACCATGGGAGGGAGGATGGCTGTGGGCGGAAGCAAGAGGTGATGCACAAACCAGGGCAGTCAGAGGGCTCCGGGAGAAGGAGGCAGGGAGGAGGGACTGGTTAGGAGGGGGGTATGTGTTGCGGGGAGGGGGTAAGGGAAGAGAGCAGGTGGTGACATGCAGCTGAAGTGTTGACTTCGCCTGGAGAAGTGAGCCCATGCTGTCCTTGCTCCTCTTCAGGGCAGGGACAGAAAAACAAGTGGACAGCCCAGGTCAGAAGGGTGCCACCACCCGCTTCGCCCGGATTCAGAAATCCTGGGAACGCGAGCAGTTGATGGGATTTTGCATGGGAGTACAGAGCAGGCTCTGGAGTCTTGGTGGATTTGGGACCTCTTCTTCCAAAACACACACACCACCACCAGCAGCATCGGTGTCTAGCTCGTCCTGGTAGGATCCAAGGCTGCGAAGTCACGTGCTTTATCAGCGCGTGTCACAGCCCAGAGGGCAGAAACGTGCTAGAGGAACGTCAGACTGCCTGTTGGATTCAACGCCTGGACACTTGAGGATGTTCCTGTCATCATTACGTGGGGGAAAATTTAGAAAATACATCTGAGCAAAGAAAGTGAAAATAAAACATTAGAGGTGTATATACATACACCAGGAGTTCTGGCAGTGCTGTGGATTAGGTTTCGGGTCCATTGGTTCAAACCTACTAGCCACTCCATGGGGAAAAAATGAGGTTATCTCTTCCCATAAAGATTTAGTCTCGGAAACCTTAGGAGTACAAAAAAAAAACAAAACAAAACAAAAAAAAACAAGGCAAAAACATTGCTACTGGTGTTCCATTTCATCCATACAAGGGTTTACTGCAAACGAGATGTTTAGAAACAGTCTCTGCAGTCTGTGAGCAGACGGCTGTCGACAAGTTCTCGCAGTCATCTACCTGGGTTGGTCTTCTTAGAAAGCCTCAAAAACATCCTATCCAAACAGCAACTCCAGGGGCATCTGCTGGGCCAGATCGATTCAAAGCAAAGAGATTAGCTCAGAAGGTTACGGCGACTGCTTTTGAAAATTCCAGAGCACGAGCTCGATCGATTTTTCTTATAGAATGTCAGATGATCATGGAGACTTATTATGAAGAGGTGAAAAGAACATGGAAAACTTGCATTGATGAGAACAAAATCAGGGAAGTTGCACTGAGGCATGATTTTCTCTCACTGTGCCCTCCCCTCACCCCCTCATTCTTTGAGGGGAACAAAGGAGACCTAGGAGACCTAGGAGAACTTCCTTGGGATCTTTACTCTCCAACCACCTGAAAGTCCTGCTCTTACTCCTTCAGACTTCTTTGTGTCCCCCAAACTCAAAGAACATGGAAAAGGAACATGATGTGCATGCCTCGAGGCTGCCCACGCTGCTGCTGGGATGTGGTCTAAACCCAAGGGTACAGAATTCCTCAGGGGAGAGTTAGAGAGATGCAAAGACAGCCATCAGATGGGTACAGACCTAGAGAGAGTAAAGGTGGAGAAACAATAGCTTCACGGATATGTTTGTGTAATGCAAGCAGTTGTTATTTTGTAGCATCTCTTTTTGACTAGCCCTTGGGTGTGTAAAACATTATATATACATTTATAAAAATTCCGTTTGTGTAAAATTCCTACTGCACATGCAAGTATTTTCTAAACAAATATGCAGCATATTGTTTTTGTGGTTATTTGGGAATAAACACTTTAAAAAAACTATTTGATATCGTATGCTAATAATTTGCCAATTATTTAATTGATGCATAGGTTTAGGTTGTGAAAATATTTGAATTGCAGATATTTTGTCTATCCACAGACTCTGTCTTGTCCTGTACAAAAAGGAGGACTTGGTCCTCTCAATCTTGAAGGAAATGAGAGTGATAAGTTAGCAGAATATGAAAAACAAAAAAAACCTTGCACACAAAATTTTCCCCCACAAACACTCTCGACTTTGGTCATGCAGGGTTTTGCGCCAAGTTGGCAACTGGGAAATATTGGTTTGGGAGAAACTGGGTTTGAGGCACAAAAGTTCTCTCCATTTGGGGTTGTTTACCAGGAAAGCAAACTCCTCTGGGTTCCCTGCCCTCCTCCTTGGAGTGCCCGGGACAGTGTTAAGAAGTGCCAGAGGAACTCGTCTTTTACAAAGAAGTACACTCTTTCCTATGAAAACGCACACTGGAGATAAGAATGAGAAGGACTTAAATATATTAGATTCGTAGTATACGTCTTCTTTGTTCTAGTACTTACTCCTTTCCTTAGAGCTATGAAGATAAATGAGAAACTTGAATTCAAGTACCCAACTCTGGGCTCCTATTTCCTTACCTTAAAAATGGAACTAACGCAAAAACAAACAAGCAAAAAGGAACTGATGATAATAACTACATCAACAGATTGTTATGGTATTTAAGTGAGTTACTATAGTTTTAAAAATCCCTAAAACAGTGGCTGGCATAAATATCAGCTGCTAGGACAAGTTTTAATATTAGTCAGTGTATTGCTTAGCTCATACTCATTTAGGAATTTTAGTGCCTTTGCTGTTAGGCTGTTGAATCAGTTTCAACTCCTAACGACCCTTTGCACAACAGAACAAGGCACTGCCGGTCCCCTGCCATCCTCACAACTGTTCCCATGTTTGAGACCATCAATTTAGTGCCCCAAATATTGGCTAATAAAAATAACGTTCAGAGTTAACACTTCCAATTATCAAGTGCTCTCTCTGTGCCAGGATTTAGAGGTGCTTTTTCATATTATATGCATTTAATTCTCAAAATAGTACAAGGAGAGAAGTGTAGACCTTAGGATTCCAGTAAAGGTGCTGTATTAGAAC
>PVJH01017322.1:0-48097 GCA_004026705.1 Nesogale talazaci | reverse complement strand
CTGTCTCAGAGTCCCCCACAAAGCTGCCATCAAGATGCGGCCAGGAAAACCGTTCACCAAGACAGAAGTCCACAGGGCTGAGCCCCGGTGGCGTAAGTGGTTGAGTGCGGGACTGCGGCCCGCGGGTTTGGCAGTTCAAATCCAGCGGCAGCTCTCAGGAGCAGCACTGGGTAGCGCCCACGACCACCAGAGGCAGTGATGCCCACAAAACAAAACAAAACAAAAAAGACAGGGGTCCACATCCTACTTTGATGACTAGCAACTTGGCTGTGAAGATGCGGTTCACAGTCATGTGGGTGCAACTGTTCCTGCCTTCCTGCCAAGAGGAAAGGAGAGCGAGGACAATCAAAGATTTCCCCAAACCAGATTCACTGCCATGGAATCGATGCCACTCACAGCAACCCAAAGATCGAAGACACACAGAAACAATCCTTCCTATGGACCAGGGGTCCTCAAACTCTTTAAACAGGGGGCCAGTTCACTGTCATCCCTCAGATTGTTGAAGGGCCGGACTATAGTTACAACAAAACAAAACTATGAATGAATTCACTGTGGGTCCGGGATGAATCGGCTGCTAAGCAGGACAGACAGTGGCGGCAAAAACATCAGGCAGGCTGGATAAATGTCCTCGGTAGGCCACATGTGGCCCACGGGCCACAGTTTGAGGACTCCTGCTATGGACGAATGGGCCCCATGAACATCCACTTCCAACACCCTGAGACCAGAACATCCCTAACTACCTCTACCAACTGCTCTGAGAAGAATCGCATCAACAGTTCTGGAGTAGAGTGAGAAAATATGGGACAGGACTCATGATCATAAAAAGGACAGAGGGCTTACTGGTCAGAGAGACACCAGTGATGTCCTGAGACTCTATTTCTTGGTCACCCTTCAGGTCTAGAACACAGCTCTCCCCCGTGGTGTCTGCACACAATGCCAAATCTAGAGGGAAAGAATACCACTGTGAGAGAAGCACCCCTCAGATTAAGCAATCATCTAGAGTCAGCGGGCAGCGTGTGCCCACCGACGGCATTCTTGGGGGGCTGGGAAAGAAAGGCTTGCAAGCAGGAAACATGGGGAGAAAGGAGGTGTGTGATGTTACAGTGTGGGGACCGAGGATGCCAGTGAAGCGAAATAAAGTGTACATTGGATGTAAAACTGATGATCTGATCTGTCAACCTTCACCCAGGTCACCATAAAAAATGAAAAGAGTGGGCTGAGCCCCGGAGGCATCAGTGGTGGAGTGCGGGACTGCGGCCCGCGGGCTTGGCGGTTCAAATCCAGCGGCGGCTCTCAGGAGCGGCACTGGGTAGCGCCCACGACCACCAGAGGCAGTGATGCCCACAAAAAAAAGAAAGAAAGAAAGAAAGAAAAGGGCCATGTGAAAAGCAAGCTGTGCCCAAGGCTGCAGATTCACGTCGAGGCGAGTTGGAGGGTGGCGGGGTCTGCTTCTGAGCAGCTGAGGGTGTTGGCAGAGGGCAGGGCCCTGTGGTGGTTGGGCCCAGTTTCTTCCTGGCTCTTGGCAGAAGGTTACACACACCTCCTTGCCGCATGGCTTCTCCAAAGAACAGCTCAAAACACCACCGTTTGCTTCCCGAAATCCAGGAACGACAACATCTGCTAGGGCAAGGGCCAGGTAGCATCTGTCACATCCGGTGACATTTCACCATAGCTTTGTAGTGAGAAACAAGTCCCAGGTCCCATCCTCACACAAGGGGTTCAAGCAAAGCAGGAAAAACAAGAGGTGGGGGCAGCCATCCTCAAACGTATCGGACACCGTTGCGGTCATAGTCGCTGTGATTATTGTAACTACTGTGGCAGTGGTTTTATCAGTGTGTGTAAGTACCTACCAAAGCACATCAGGTGGTACATGCTTACAATGGACAGCATTTGTACATCAACAGGGTCTCCATCTCAAACTCAAATGCACTGCCATCACGTTGATTCTGATGCACAGCGACCCTGCAGGGAAGGGTAGAGAGGCCCCTGCGGGTTTCTGAAACTGTAACTCATTATGGGAGCAGTGAGTCTCCTATTTCTCCCCTGGAGTGCCGGGTGGGTTTAAACTGCTGGCCTTGGGGCTAATCGCCCACCTTGAACCCATTATTCAACCGAGGGTCCTCGTCTTTCAATATCGAAAACCAAACTACCTGCCCTGGTGCGAATGCTGACGCCTAGCGGCCCTGAAAGACAGGGCCGCACTGCCCCAGCGGGTTTCTGAGTCTTTGACTCTTTACAGGAGGAGAAAGCCTCACCTCCCCTTTCACCCTCCAAGCGGCTGGTTGGTGCCATTTTCAACGGCACACCTGGCATGAGCTGCCCAATGAGTAACCACGACACCACCCCAGCTCCTTGTGGAGAGGTGCAAAAGAACCAAAAAAAAATGACATGCTGATGTGAACATTAGTATGGAACGGTTAAAAGTCAAATCAGGGTGTGACAAAAGAGAAATGATGACCTAACGGATGTGCAACTTGTTCTAAAACTCCACCTCCTGAAGATGGTGTGGTATTTCACTAGAGACGGGCCAATAGTCCAGGGGAACAGATTAGAACACCCAGAAACAGAGTCACACATAAGTGAAAGCTTCATACATCACAGAGATGGCATTCTGAATCAGCAGGGGGAAGAATGGACTTTGAAAGGAGCAGTATGGAGAAAACTGAGTATCCATATGGAACAGAACAAAATTAGCTAAAGTTAGCTATCTGCCTCATCGTCTTCACAAAAATAAATTTCAGGTGGAATAGGCATCGAGAAGATGTAAAAGCAAAACTCAAAAACTTTAGGATAAAAATATAGATATGCTTTATGCCCTCCCTGTAGGGAGGGGAAGACACAGAAGATCATAAGAGAAAAGATAAGTGCCTGTGATTGCCTCAACATTATCATCACACAGCCTACAAGGGGGCCCTGGGGATGCAGCGGTGACGCATTGGGCTGCTGGCCTAAAGATTGGTGGTTCAAACCCACCAGTGGCTCCGTGGGAGAAAGAGATGGCAGTCTGCTCCCATAGAGAAATGCAGCCCCAGACACTCTGTCTTCAAGGTCAGAGCAGACCCTACAGCCACAGGTAGGGGTAGGTCTGGTGAGAGACCGTGCAAGAAAAGCACCACACATGCCATGGAGAGATAGGTCACTGCCAAGAAACTACCCCAAACTCCTAGAGACTTGAAGTGTTGTCAAATAGAACTGGACTCCATAGGGCACTGGGGGTTTTATTTGCACTAGTATCGTGTTGTATTTTTAATGTCAGTTTATACACAAAGGTAGGTCCCTGTCTATTTCCACACAAATGGATCGAGAACATTGGCTACATTTTCATAACGTGTCCACATTCTCTCTAATAGTGATCCGGCTGTTTCGTTTCCGACCTTCTGGTTTCCTTGCCTACCATGTTCTCATTGCTGTAGGTGAAACTTTGAGTTTTGGAGCTCATGCAGAGATTTTTCTCAGAGCACTTATCTCAGCAGGCATATCCTTTATTTTGTATGTCCCTCCGCTTTTCTGCTACAACACGATCCTCGGGGACATGTTTCTCTCAAGGTTTCAAGAATCTCTCCAAGAGTCATCTGGTCTCAGGTGGTCCAGTGAGTCTGGTCTAAGGGTCGACATTGTGTTCTGCCTTCGTTCTTGTTCGATCTGGTACCATCTATTGTGACCCCAGTCAGATCAGCCAATGGTGATAACCAGGCACCACCATCCAGGTCTTCTGGGCTCAGAGCAGTTCACCTAGGTTATCATCCTTATAGACTTGTTTCTTCTCAGAAATGTGTGCTGTCTCCTTTCTCTTTCTTGCTCCAGATCAGTAAAGACCAATCCCTGAAGACACTCAACATGACTCTTGCTCCTTGGATGCACAACATGAACTTTATTATGCCGATCAATTGTGTTGTCTCAAGAGCCGATGGTTCCACGCTGCCAAACTTAGAAAACCAATCTCGAAAGGTGTTTGCTTATGACAGAGAAGTATCTGCCCGCATAAATCTGCATTTCCACCAATGAACCCTGACACATGGTTGAGATACAAGTCAGGATGATAAATGTAAGCTCAGCAGTTCAAAACCACTGAGGGCTCCCCTGGAAAAAGATGAGGCTTCCAACTTCCATAGCGATTTCACTTCAGCAACCCACAGGGGTCACTCTACGAGGTCCTATAGAATCAAGCTGACCCAGCATGGACGTGATGGCAGTGGATTACTTCTTCATGTACATGCAGATGCTAGAACGATGTTTACTGACTATGCCAGAGCGTTCAACTGTGTGCATCATAGCAATGGATGGATTTAACTGCAAAGAATTAGAATTCCAGATCGCTCAATTGTGCTCCCTTCCTTGTGGAAAGATGAGACCCCGGAGAAGGACATCATAGGAAAGTGAAGACACCCCTCCGGGAGATGGGCTGACACAGAGACTACAGCCTTGGGCTCAGACATGACAGCAGTTGTGAGGACGGTACCAGGTGGGGTGGCGTTCCAGTCTGCTATGTGTAGTTACTCCCAGTTAGAAGCGGCAGCAAACGTTCTCAAGAGAAGCTTGTCCCTGGAGAAGGACAGCATGCTGGGTCGAGGAGCAGTAACAAAGGAGAAGATCTTCAAACAGGCGACCTTGCACAATGGCTACCACATTGAGCTGGAATTAAACGCAATTGCAAGCATGGTACAGAACCAGCCAATGCTTCACTCTGTGGTGCCCAGGTCACTGTGGGTCAGAACCACCTCGGCAGCACTGAACGCAACCACACAGACTCTTCCTTCTACTCACATGTATGACACACTGTCAGACCCTTATACCTCTATGCTGATAGCAACCCATATGTGATATGGCACCACAGAGATTTCCGTGACTGGGATCTTTTAACACACACACACACACACAAATATCCACAAGTATATATACACGTGGGGTCTTCAAAAACTCTGTAGAAAATTTTCTTTCTTTTCATTCCTCAGAATTTTCATTGATGCCACTCACACCTTTCATGGCCTGAGCAAGCCTTCATTTCTATGGATGGCAAAATTATTGTGCAAATATCAGCTAGCTCAAAGAGTTCATCTTTCTGTCCATTTTTAAAGCAATATTGAAACTAATGAAGATCATTTATGAAATTTGTCCTAAGAGGGGACAAGTCTTGGATCTACCAGTATGATCCAGCGAGTGAAGTCCAATAAAAGCAGTGTCTTCTAAGCATACCAGCTGGTATGATTTAAGGATTATAAGTAATACAATCCAGATCTCATGAAGGGAATGGTATCAGAGCTTCAATTGTGGACACTAGGTTTTCAGAAAGGCATGGGTGGCAGTTGAAGCTCAGAAGCCTTTTACAGGGTCCACACATGGATTCAGCCTCCAGTGAATCCCCTCTTATCTTAGCTGAGGAATATAGGTGGCACCGTTATCAGAAAGCATTGTAAAGTCAATTATGGTAGATGCTGTTAGGTCAAATTATAATATCATTTGGTCTCCCTTTTGACCCACTTTAAAGTTGTATCTGTTTTTAAAGAGTGAAGAGGAAATAGAGGTGCATTCAGACCTTGATGCGCCCTCTCTGACAGAGGACCAGGGTGTGAACAGTCTTGCTGTCATGCAGAATGCATCGGAAAGTGGGTCATTGAAGAAGCAGTCAGGTTAAAATTTAGCACCCCATCATTTGATCTCCCTTGTAATCCATTTAAGTTTGGTCTAGTTTTTATTATTTTCTGCCTTCTTGTTTATTGAGGTTGTTCTCTGTTTTGTTGCGTTATTCTTGTTAGTTTGGGTTTGTTTTTAAGGTTTTTCTTTACATGAGATCCAGGAGTGGTACATCTATAGAGGCGGTAATGAGGTTAGTAGTTCTTTGGAGGTATGGCAGGGGAGGTTGGCGGTGGCTGGGGCGGAGGGGAATGAGGAGCTCAGAACGCTGAGTACACAAATGACAAAAATGCTCTAAAACTGATTGTGGTGATGATTTTACAACTCTTCTTGATGTGATGAATGATTACATTGTATGATATGTGAATTACATGCCAATAAAACCATTGGGAAAAGTTTTTTAAAGTACTGTAAACTGTGGCTTCTGAAGGGATCTGCTGGGTCCGTCAGATTCAAGGCCAAGAGGGCAGCTGAGAAGGATATAGCAACAGTGTCTCGGGATGCCAAAGGAGGCCATGTTGGTAGACTCCTCTTAAAGGGTGGATGGTCATCACAGGGGGTTATGAGAAAGAGACTGGCGAGTATGGAAAATTGCATTGACGAGAAAGAGGCTGGGGAAATCGCACCGAGGAACTGTCTCCCTCATAGCTGTGAGCCTGCTCATTCCTTGTGGGCAGCAACAGCTGGCCATGGAGCATCCCACTGGGAAGTCTCTTGCCTCTCCCCCACAACCCTGATCTTACCCTTGTGACTTTTTTTAAAAAAATCATTTCATTGGGGGCTCGTACACCTCTTATTACAATACACGCATACATCATTGTGTCAAGCACTTTTGCACATTGGTTCCCCTCATCATTCTCAAAATACTTACCTTCTACTCCCAAACTCAGAGAACATTTCCAAGGTACACAATCTGAGACCCTTGAAGATGGTCAAACTGCCTCTTTGCGGCGGTATAAATCAAAGCACACCAAATTTCTTTTTGCAGGGGAGGTGTCAGCATTAGCAGGGTGGAGGTAATGTCTTCAGAAGAGGATAGACCCAGACGGAGATGCTCATAAAGTGACCAGATGTCCTGCTTTTTAACAACTTAACAATGTCCCATGGCATTTAAAAATTAAAATAAATATATTACAATACTATTTTTGCAGTCTATGAACATTTTTGTTGCTCCATATAGACCAAATTTTTCATCCAAGATCCCCACCCCACCTCCTACCCCTCGTCAATGGTGTCCTGCCTAAAATCTGGTCACTTTAGTAAGAAGCGGCAGCTTCACATTTTGATATGTTGTTTTAAAAGGGGTTTTATGATTTTTGTAGCAGTACTTTTAACCTTGCCCTCACATTTCTCTGAGCCCAGGCGCACCCCAGATCGACAGCAGCTACTGGAAACCGTCCTCAACAAAGAAGGCAATCTGTCTGGCGTCAATGGCCTGAATTCAGCTGTTTGACTTTCAGACCTATGCGAAAAGAAGGGTCTATGCACTACTTGAGGTCATTCCACTCAGAAATGAAGACTCGAGGCCAAGAGGGCAGCTGAGAAGGACATAGCAAGACTATACCCCCAGAGGGCAGCTCCCAACAGAGAAAGCTGCATCTCCCATCCTTCCGGGTTGCGGGGCCTCCTCCCACCGCTAAGATCCATGCTCCCCCCTTCCTTGTCATCAGCAAATCCCCAAATATCAATTTTGAAAGAAGATGAAGAGAAATGAAGGTTTAAAAGTAAAGGCAAGGACGAGTAATTTGGACAAAACCAGAAGATGAAGTACAATCTTTTTGTTTTTTAAGAGCAGGAGCTGGAGTTTCTTTCCACAGTGGAAGTAATTAAATATTTGACAAGCAAACAAAATGAAATGAGCTGTATGTGTGAGACGTGGCAGCATGAACGAGTGAAGGGAAATACAAATGAAGGCCTTCAAAGGAACAAAACCATGAGAAGTAGAAGGACAGAGCTCCCTGTGGCTGAGGTCGGTCCGACATGCCCTGACCATCCAGGACAGGGAAGAACTGGCCTGAGGCTTTCTGAGACGGTCACTCTGCAGGGCGGTAGAGAGCCTCCCCTTTCTCCCACCCAGCGGCTGGTGATTTCAAACTGCTGACCTTGCAGGGAGCAGCCCAACACATGACCCAGTGCAATGAAATGCGCTCAGTGAAACAAACAGCAACAACAAACAATACGACAACTCGGACTGCCATCTGAAGACTTCAAAGAGCCCTTTCTACCCTCGAAGGATGTTCTGGCTGGGAAGAGGGAATGGGATCACCGTTTTAAAGAACGGGGAGTGGATTCAAGAGGCAGGATGCACCAGGGAAGGAAAGAGAAGCTGTGGGAAAGGGTTCCTAGGAGGGGGAAATGTTTTTTCTGAACTGTAAGTTGGAACCAAAACCAACTCTAAGAAAGAACTTAATATCTCCTTTAAATCAGGACACCAAATTGCCACTGAGGAACGTCTCCTGGTTGGAAAGCCTGAGAGAGACGGGGTCCTTTTCTGGCTTCACCAACTTCTGAAAGGCTCCTGACCCTGCCCTCCCAGGAAAACAGTGGTTTCTGACTGAGCAATCTGGAAAGACATAGCCACAGGGTTCCAGCTGGCCCTCCAAGAACGCCCGAACGCATCTGTGTTGTTGACATGAGTTCGTGGGTCCCCTGGCCGGGATTCAGAGGGACGGAGGCGCTGGAACCAGGGAACAGGCCTCAAGAGACATGTTTCTTGGGAAGCAAATCTTGTTTCATGGTTCTTTGGGCTGGGAAATTGGAGGCAAGGAAAAGAGGTTCTTTGGGATCGCTTCTCTTCAAAATCTGGGGCCATGTGTCTACAGGAATCCAAAAAAAAGCAGCCAGGTCCTGAGAGGAGGCGAGCGGCTTCAGGGTTCAGGGTTCACAGCCACTCTCACTGCTCGCTCTGTGCCCACTCTTCTTTGTCTCTCTCAACCCACAAGCCTTCCGTCCCATTACACGGGGTGGATGTCGTTAAGAGAGAGGGCCATGGGTGGCCAGCTGCTTACATACAGCAATTCAGCCTTCAGTGACCGAGAAACTAAGGCCCAAAGCAATGGTGCCAAGTCCCCGCACCCTCAGGTGGAGGCGCTGAGCAGTCTGCAGTGGCCTTCCTAACACAAGTTCAACACTCAGACGAAAGGCCCTGGAGTGTCCGGAGCCATCCAGCCCGGACATGCTTGACCTGGCTATAGTCACGTAGCCTGAATTCTGTTACAGTTTGTCACCTGAGGTTTGTAGTTTGTTACCTTTATAACTTTAAACAGCCCTGGCCTTTGAAGCTTGACTTGCAACTTTGTGATTGGTTGCTTTAAGTTTCCCGCTTCACTCCTGTATACCCCTATTAGCATACGGACCAAGTTGAGGACTACAGGCCCTTTTGTGCGGCTTTTTTCCCTTATTTGGCACTCGTCCAGGATTGGCCCCCTGTTCACTTTACCTCATTAGCATAATGACCCTTTACTCCTGACCCTTGGCTATATATACCCTGAGTTTTGTCCCCATAAACGAGACTTGATCAGAATCCTGTCTTGTCTCCATTTCTCGCATCTCCTGTCCCCCAAATTCCCCCTCCTCCTTCCAGGACTTGCCAATTTACGGACCCGCAGGCCGGGACACTGGAGGGCACTCAAAGGTTAAGATTGAAGTTCAGGAGAAAAGTGGTGTGGGAGGAGAGAAGGGTTTTTGTTTTCTTGTCTTTAAAAAAAAAAAAAAAGTATATCATCTCATGGAGCCCTGGTGGCCCAGTGGTTAAAGCATTTAGGCACTGTCAGTCCAAACCCACTTCTATGCAGGAGAAGGCGGTGGCCGTCTGTGTCCAGAGACTGCGGCCTCGGATGGGGGCCCTGCTACTCTGAATCAGAAGCGGCTAGTGTGAGGAGGGGAGGAGGCACTGCACCTGAAATCCAACGGAGGGATTGGGACTTGGAGGGGCTGCTGGGAAAGAGAGTAGACGTGATGGGTCCATGTCTATGGGGGACTGGCTAATTGCTTTGGTAACAAAGCAGAGAGAGCTGAGCTGGGGAAGTAGTTACGCTTCTACCAAGGGAGATGCCCAAACACTGCACTGCCCGCTTGTGATTTGCTGCTGACCCTAACAGACAGAGTAGAAGCACCCCTGGGGGTTTCTGTAGGAACTCTTTGTTCTCAACTGCCTGCCTTGTGCTTGGTAGCCCACGTGTAGCCACTAAGCTACCAGCACGTCTGTGAAGAATAAAGATGAACCAGCCTGCTTAGGGAGGGGGCGTGATGATCCATCACGGGACCTTTCCCAAGAAGACTGCCTGGAAGAATCGGGTGATCCAACAGAGTCTGATCAGTGGCCAAGCGGAGGAATGGTAACCGGGTTCCTGGAGAAAAGCATGATCCTTATCCAGGAAGCTGCACTCAGAGGACCCCACAGGGACATCTCTAAGAAACCTATGAAAGACCCAAGAGAAGAAATATCCACCCCCCCCCAAAAAAAAATTACCAAACTCACGGTCATTGAGTTGAGACCAACTCCTACTGACGCTATGGGACAGGGCAGAACTGTCCCTGTGAGTCCTGAAACTGCAACTCTTTACAGATGAGGAAAACCCCGTCTTTCTCCAGGGAGCAGCTGGTGGCTTTGAACCGCTGACCTGCAGTGAATTCTACACCCCAGGGCTCTGCCAACAGACGAAAGCCAGCTCGGAACACCTACCAGGAGCAGCAGGTCGTTGACTCTGTGGCAGGGAGAAGGCAGAAGACAGAAGCCTGGCAGCATAGCGAATTGCAAGTCAGGCTGCTAACTGAAAGGTCAGCAGTTTGAAACTCCTGGGTTCTCCGAGGGAGAGAGATGAGGTTCACTGCTTTCGTAAACAACTACAGTCTCAGAAACCCCCAGAAGGGGTTCAGCACTGGCCTGAGGGTCTGCTAGAAGTCAGAATAGACTGGACAGCAGTGAGTGTGAAGAAGGGCCGACGATCACAGCACATGATTTCGTCCCAGTCAAGTCAGCCCTCCCCTGTTCCTTACCTCTCCAACAGCTTAGTGAGGAAGGGCAAAATGAGGAGATACCAAAGGCCCTGAAATAGGGATTATGCTGAGGACCACCCTCGTTCCTGACACCCCATTTCAACCACTACACAAGCAAAGACTGAGGGAGAGAAGCTCTGAGACCATCTGAAGTTTGGGGTTTGGACCCAGGAGAGGGGGGGCATACCCAAAGACTTGAGTAGGCAGAGGAGACAGAGAAGGGCTCTGCCGGCGCTTAGGGGAAGGCACCTGCATTAACAGGGCAGGGACAGTTCATCCACCATAGCAGGAGGCTGGGGGTGTAGACTGACTGCCTAGAGAGATGTAGCTCTATTTCTAGTCTGTGCCAAAGGCTCCTTGTCTTTGTTAAGGTCCAGCCCATAGTGACCGAGTGCACAGCAGAACAAAACACCGCCCAGTCTTGTGCCATCTCCCGACTGTTCTTATATCTGAGGCCATTTTTGTAGTCACTATGTCAATCCAGCCCATCGAGGACTTGCTTCTTTTTCGCTGCCCCTCTACGTTACCAACCATGATGTCCTTCTCCAGGGATGGTCTCTCCTGGCAACATATCCAAAGTACTTAAGATGAAGTCGCCTTATCCTTGACTGTAGGGAACATTCTGGTTGTCCTTTCAAGGCAGATCTGTTTAGTCTTTGGGCAGTCCATGGGACTTTTGATATTGTTCCCTGGCACCATAATTCAAATGCATCGATTCGTACCCCATTTCCCTTATTCAATATCCAAATTTCATATTGAAAGAGGCCATTGAAAATGCCATGGCTTAAGTCAGTCCTCCATCCTCATAGCAATATCCTTGCTTTTCAATACCTGAAAGAGGTCCTGTGTAGGAGACTTACCCAATGTAACCTGTTCTTTGAGCTCTTGACCCCTGCTCCTACACACTCGTTGTGAACCCAAGGAAAGAGAGATCCTTGGTCACTTCCATCTTTTCTCCGTTTATTGTGAAGTTACCGAATGGTCCAGTTGTGAAAGTTTTGTTTTTCGTTCTATCCCGAAGGCTGCAATCCTGGATCTTCACTAGCAAATACTGCAAGATCCCCTCACTTTTAGCAAGCAAAACTGTGCCATCTGCATAACCAAGGTTACTAAGAAGCCTTCCTCCAATCCTGATGCTGCATTCTTCTTCATATCACCCAGCCATTCTGATGATTTTCTCAGTAGGCAGATTTAATACATATGGTGACAGGATACAACCCTGACACCCATCTTTTCTGATCTGAAACTATGCAGTTTCGTTCTATTTGCCCAACTACCTCTTGATCCATGTTCAAATTCCACGTGAGCACTAGGAAGTGTTCTGGACTATCCGTCCTTCTCAGGCCTATGCATAGTTCGTTAGGATCCACACAGTTGAATGTCTTTTTGTAGATGATATCACACAAGTCAACATCTTTCTGGTATTCACCGCTCTCAGCCAAGATCCATCTGACATTGGCCTCATGAGCGAGGCTTCTTCTGAGAGTCAAGGCCAGATCAGTATACACAGGGGTGATTCTCTTCCAGCAGTGTTTACTTGGATCTCCCTAGGGTTGCAGGTTTCCTGAGAGCAGCGGTGCTTGCTTGGTAGAATTCTCCCCTTCCACACAAGAGATCCAGGTTCAATTCCTGGCCAAGGTACCCCAAGTGAGACCACCACGCATCCGTCCAGATAGGCTTTGCTTGTTGCTGATGCGGAACAGGTTCCAGCAGAGCTTCCAGATTAAGGCAGATGGGGAAGAAAGGCCTGGCATTCTGCCTCCCAAACCAGCCAATAAAGACCCTGTGGTCCCATCTCACTGGGCTCGGGTCATCAGAACTCAGCAGCAACCTCCTGGCAGGTAACAGCAGAGGTTTCTGGGAAAGTGTGCCAGAAAAGGAGAGAGAATATGTGCAAATGGGTGATGTCACTCAAGAGCCAGGAAGTCGGCCATGAGTCCGGGGACAAGTGGAGACTGGAGCCAGGTGAGGGCCATGCAGCAAAGATACTGGTGGGGATGAAGAATTGTAAGAGTAGCAGTGTCAGTGGCTCGCAAAGACATTTTGTTTTCAATCCCATCTCCCCACCATTTAAACTCTCCTGGGACTTTCAAAGATCTGTTATTTTGACCCTCTGATCCCTGGTATATTTTATGGACACCCTTTCATGACCTCTGGGCCTGTAAAGTCTACCTCAATTCTTGCTCCTGCAACACCACTGAAACAACCTTTTCTCTGCGAGGTTCATTCGAGGTGCCCCTCATTCCCATGTGACTGCTTCGTATCTTTGTTCCTGTCAGTTTCCAGAAGACTAGGGACACAGGGCAGGGTTGGAGCCTCCCTTTGAGCCCACTGCCCTGAGGCTGATTCCAATGCCTGGTGCCCCTCGAGGACAGACTAGAACTGCTTCATAGGGGTTCTGAGACTGTGAGGCCTCCCTTGATAACATGGGTAAATAGTGTCTCTCATGGAAGAATAGTTCCCAGCAGGGAGCTGTGTTGGCTGGGCTGTTTGTCTAGAGAAAAAAAAATCCAGTGACACACTTATGTGTAAGAAAGGGTTTTATAGCAAGAAGCCCTCCTGGCCCAGTCCAACTTGAGCTGCAAAGTCCCATGGCCCATCTGTGCCTCTTCAGCCTCACGGACCCGCAGGCTGGGGATGCAGAAGGGTGAACCGGGAAGCAGAAAGACCACGGGCCTGTGGGTACAGAGCCCGCATGACTTTTTATCTTACTAGGAGATCAAAAGAGAGAGGCAAGCAGAGGAGGAGGCACCTGGCCAGCAGCAAGGCAGAAGACCTGAGTAAGATTCGAAATAACAACAGCAATATAATTATCAAGGATTCACAATGAGGGTGGGAAGGAGGGTGAGGAACGAAGGGGAAAAAGAGGAGCTGAAGCAGAAAGAAAATGTTTCTGAAATGATGATGGCAACGTAGGTACTTCTGCTTGATACAATTGATGTATGGAATATTATAAGAGCCCCCGATAGGATGATTTTAAAAGAATAAAAAGAAAGGGGGAACCGATCACAATGATGTGCATATAAGGCCCCCCACCCCAGGGGGATGGACAAAAGACAAATGTGCAAAAGGAGACAGCAGTTGGTGTAAGACATGAAAAAAAAAAATCTGTAAATTATCAAGGGTTCATGAGGGAGGGAGGTGAGGGGAAAGTGAGCTGATACCAAGGGCTAAATAGAAAGAAAGTGTTTTTTGAAAATGATGGTGACAACATATGTATAAATGTGCTTGACACAACGGATGATTGTACAGATGGTGATAAAAGCTATACAACCCCTCCCCCAATAAAATGATTTTTTTTAAATTGTAATACCTCAAGAAAAACTTCAAGAAAGATAATAATAAATGAAAAGAAAAGAAGGAAGAACTGGGTGCAGTATATAGCCTCTGATCCCTCCGCTGAGCACCTCCCAGACCCAGGGAGAGCTGGATGCCGATGCACATAGAGGTCTCCAAGAGACACCGGCCCAGAGACATTAGAAGATCAAGGCCTTCCTTCCCCCAGAGGCAACACCGAGAGAAGGCCTGCGCCTGAAACCCCTCAGCTGTGAGAGCATGCATTTCTGCTTGCTAAGCCATTCCCTGTTGGTTTTCTGTTCTAGTCACTCAAGATAACCAAGACCCCTTGCCACTGTAAATGTGACCCTGTTTGGCAATACAAGGTCACAGTGGAGTAGGGTGAGTCCTACACCAAATTTCTTCTGAGGGGTGTCTAGTTAAAAGGGGCAGAACAGATGCAGAGACTCACAAGGATGGGGGCAGGTGGACCCCAAGGCCCGGCACGGCAGGGATCGCCTGCAGCTGCTAGAAGCTAGGAGACATAGAGGTGTGGACAGTTTCTCTCAGAGCCTCGGAAGAAACAGAAGAAACGGGCATAGCTGAGGACCTGATACTAGACATTTCCGGTCTTTAAAACCACCCACTCTCAGTCCTTTTGGCCAGGCCCCCCCAAGAAAGGAAGGCAGCCTGTCTGAGCACTGTGGCTTTGACTTCTCTGGAGTGTGATGCTAATGACCACTCCCTGGCTCACAGGGAAAGAGGACGTCCAGCATGGTGCTTGGAAGGGGGATGGGGGCGGGGGGGGGTAGGAGAACAGCCCACATGGACTTGCCAGACCGATTATTATATTTTCTGGAACCTTGTGAGCCAGTTGTTCAATCTACACAACGTTTGAAGTTAACTGAACACATCATGCAGAGCACTGAAAACAAAAGGTAACTGCTGAGAACTCAGCACTGGCTAATGGTGCTGCACATGGCCCCTATCGCTGTGACTGAGGCAGCTTGCCTCCATTGCTAACCAGTGGTGGAAATATGACCAAACAGGGTCTGCTCCACAGCTTGACATCGGTCCCAGAAATCGACAAGCATTGCAGACTTGTCCAGCGCTGCTTTT
This sequence comes from Nesogale talazaci, assembly GCA_004026705.1. Taxonomy (NCBI): domain Eukaryota; kingdom Metazoa; phylum Chordata; class Mammalia; order Afrosoricida; family Tenrecidae; genus Nesogale; species Nesogale talazaci. The sequence continues at coordinate 33,073 of PVJH01017322.1, read as the reverse complement.
CCAATCCTGCTGCGGTGTGCTGGTTATGACTGGGACTGGGATCCCAAAAGTCAGCAGTTCGAAACCACCAGGCCCTCTGAGGGAGAAAGAAGGAGCTTTCTACTCTGGTAAAGAGCTGCGGTCGTGGAAACCCACAGAGGTCCCACAGGGACCGTGTCCACCAGTGCTTCCCAACCTTCCTCATGCCGAGACCCTTCTACACAGTTCCTCATGGGGTGGTGAGCCCTCCCCCCCCATCATAAAACTGTTTTCATGGCTACTTCATTACTGTAATTTTGCTACTGCTATGAATCACAATGTAGTTATCTGATTTGCAGGATGTATTTTCACTGTTACAAATTGAACAGAATCAAACAGAATTAAAGCATCGTGATTGATCACAAAAAATATGTAGCTATATAGTGTGAAATATGTATGTGTTTTCTGAGAGCCTTAGGCAGCCCCTGTGAAAGGGCCATTCGACCCCCAAAGGGGTCGCAACCCACAGGTTGAGAAGCGCTGGTCTCTGCTGCCCTGTAGAATTGCTGTGAGTCGGAGCCAACTCGAGAGCATTGAGTTTGGTTTGACGATGGCAAAAAAATACTACACTGGTAGCTTGAACAATGAGAAGTCTATTTTGTCCGCAGTTTAGGAGACCCGAAGTCCAAGTTCAAGTTCAAGGCACTGGCTGGCTGTAAACTTCCCTCTGCTCGCTTTGGGGGAAGATCTTGCCTCGGCTTCCCTGGTCTTCAGCTCCAGCCTTCTGTCCTGGGGTTGTGCTTCCTGGTCAGTGTGTCTGTGCTGCTCTTTAGTGCAGTGTGGGTATACTCTGCACCGGTACCGCCTTGTTAACATGGCCAACCCCATTCCCACGGAGGCCACAGCTACAGGTGCAGGCGAGCAGAGCCAGGGCCTTCACCGTGGTGAAAGCCAGGGACAGTGTTTGCTACATGTTAGCGCGCCAGCACAAATAAGCCTGGGCTTAGCTTGCTGACTAGGTGCTCTGTCCTATAGGGCTTGTCAATGTGAAAAGAGACTCTGATCCTGTAACGAAGTGTTGTGGGCTAGGGAGAGAAACACACGCCAGCCAGAGTTGGAAGCGGAATCTTTGATGTGGTGGAGGGGGGAAAAAAAGCCCGAAATGATTTACTACAGATTAGTAAACAAGCACAAACTTTATTTGCTGAGTCATTGAATCTTGGAGTGTACGGGTTAGGATTCCAACCCACTCCCATCACACAATGCAGCCAGAGCGTGGAACTGGCTCTGGGCTGAGAGGGAGACAGGTTCTAAGGACCCTGGACCCCCTCAGGAGCCGGCCTCTGTCTCTGCCTCACCCAGGCTCTCCCCCCTGTGCAAGGGCAGCCCCACGCCTACTTACTTGAAGGGCGGGCAGCACGGCCAGATGGCCTCCCTCAGACAGCCGTGCGGACGAGCTGGCTGGAGAAATATTTTCCGAGTTCAGCCTGGTTTCCTTTTGAGCAAGAACAAAACCGGTTTTAAGAAATGCAGCCGCTAGGTAGGTAAATAGGGCAGCTGTGATGTGAGTTCCAGCTGAAATAAAGAAAACTTCTGAGTCTGGTTTGTATAAAGAGAAAGCTTATAGATTCAGTGTTTCCACCCTTCCTGCCCTCCCATCCCTTTCCTACAACAGGACACCGTCTGTGCTTGCAACGCCTCCTCCTGCCCCCCAGGAATGCCACCAGTGCCTGGCTGCTCCTGGGCTCCAGTACAGGCTAAACTGGCTGCTTGCTGGCCATTTCTTTCCACAGAGGAGCCATTGACTTCTCTTTTCATAGTGGACATGGCTTGAGGTTCCAAGAGACTTTTTCAAGGACTCAAGTTCAAAGCTCTCCTGTCCTCAGTAGGAATAATCCCCTGACTCTCTACTCCATTTGACACCCAGTCACGTCCCTGGGAATGGAGGCTGAGGATAGTGGGAGGGGGCAGAGAATGGGTGGGGGAGAACCCAGTGGGTTTAGGAACTCAGATCTCTCCCCACAGTCTGGTCTGAGATCTCAAACTCTCCCCCTCCCCACAACAAATTAGCCAGGTTAAGATGTACAGTGTATATGTACTTCCTGTGCAGTATGCTGTTTGGCACTGCAGCTGGCCCTACAGACTTGTTTTTGTCTGACTGAATGCACATAGCTTGCTTCAGCTGTCTAATGTGAGCCTGAAGGCTTGCAGGTAGGTGTGTGTGCATATCGGAGGGTAGGCGAGTATCAACGTGGCTAATGTCTGTGTGTTTGCATGGATGTGTGGCCCTGTGTGCATGTGGTTGGTGTCAGGTGTGAGACAGGTGCTTCCTCAGCTCTGCTACCTCCAGCAGCCAGGGCCAGGCCTTTCCTCCTTGTCTGTGTGCCCTCCCATCTGCATCCTTGTCTCTAGGGAGGTGGGTCTGCACGGGCAGGAGGGAGCTCTGCAAGGGTTTTTGCAAACCTGGTTGCAATGCTGGAAGAAAGACATTATCTTCTGAAAGCAGAGGAACTGCAATGTTTGGTGGAAGGGATGTTTTCAAAACACATCCAAGCAGATTCCATTTTTTAAAAGATTCCCTGTGTTTCCCTGAGGAGCCCTGGTAGTCGAAATCAACTTGATGGCAGTGAGTTTGGTTTGGGTTTGGTTGTTTTTGTTTTTTTTTTTAATGTTCTCCCAATTCCAGTGTATAGTGGGAAAAGACTAAGTGTGTACTTTTTATTTGGGGATAGGATAAGGACTATTGATTCCCCCCATGGACAGGCTTGCATCACCCAATTTGAACCACAGAACTTTAGGCAGAAGGGTTGTTAGGGGAGGGGGGCCATGGTCTCTGAAGGGGCAGGTTTGACTCTCTCGAGTCTGCCTCTCTTCCTTCACTCCAGATGCAGCCATCCATCTTCATACATCCGGACACACTTCCCACCATTCAAAAGAAGAAGCTGGTCACTCGCTGTGAGCGATTTGGTATATGGGTGAGGGACTAGAGTTCCCTATCCTTCTCCTCCGGGGCACAAGAAGACACACAATGAAGACAGGAGATTCTCTCATAGCAGACTCTATGTGATGAAACCGAGGGGCAATGTCCCTGCTTCTTTATGGATCATAAGATACATGAAAGATTGTGAAAGGCTCAGTGTTCTCTCAGACTAATTAGAAGGAGGTCCATGGAGGGGCAGATTAGCAGCTAGGGGGCTCTTTAGAATTGCTAGAACTGGTTTTTGCTGGACACTTGCGATGATGGCATGGATCTAGACTCTACATGCATCGGTGAATTCGATCTCTACCATGACCACGGCTATTATGCTCATTTCACAGTTAAAGGAAACAGGCACAGAGCAAGGACTTGCCCAAGGTCACAAAGCTAGGCAATGGGGAACCCTGGCCTCCTGCCAGACGGTGTGTTCTCCAGGGTCAATCCTGTTCAAAATGAGACTGGTTTTCATTGTGTGACTCAGCTCTCTGGCTCTCCATGCCACTCCAGAGACATCACCGCCTCTTTCCGTTATTCACATAGAGGGGCTGGTGCTGAAATGTTTGGATGTCAGACTCATATATTTGTCCCATGAAAGCCCATCCGTGGACAGGAACCTCAAGAAGCCATCTGACCCCAAGCCTTGGGACTAAGAACTATCTGGTAGTTCACTGTGAAGCTAGCATTTATTGGGCATCCATAAAACGGCCATTGAGCTCTTAGTTGGCCACAGTCATCAGAGGTTCTCAGTCCTGTTGTCTTCACATGACAATAAACCCTTTGCTCTGTTCTTACCTCTACAGCTGTCAAGTGCAGTGTAAGTAAGAGCCTACCTGGCCTTTAGATGTCTTCTGAGGAAAATGGTCTGGCCCAAAGTCTCTGTGACTTAGTGATCCAGTCCCCGCTGATAGAGTTGAGAGGGCCAGAGATAGACAGCCGAATCGGTGACAGTCAATGCACAACCTGGTCAGCCTGGGCTCAAGGAGATGAGCTGAGACACTCAGGTATTGGAGCTAGAGAGGATTGTGGGGAGGAGGCCGTTAACAACAGAAGCTGACACAGGATGATTGTGATACAGAGAGGGAAGGGCCATGATGTCCCCTGTCTGAGCTGGGCCTGTGAAGGAGCAGAGCCCAGTAGGACACAGAGGCTCTGAGGGAAGGAAGATGTGGAAAGAGAGGCCAGAAGACCCCGAGAGAGATGGAGGAAGCAACAGAATCCCACTGTTCTTCGGTTTAGCCTGAGTGAGTTCCTTGCAAGGTAAAGGTTGGCTTAGAGTGACAAAGTTTTAAATGATTTAGGTTACTTATATTATTATGTGTGCATTCCAACAGAAGCAAGCTTATCCCACAATAATAGTTTTGTTGATTTATGTCTCAAGGGACAGGAGAATTAATAAAGTTAGACAAATAGATACCACATGAAACTTATCTTACCTTTACCTACAAAAATTAAGTTCTCTTGATGAACTTTAATAGTTATGATGAATATGGATTTGCTTAGTGCTTGGCTTCCCTGTAAAATTGCTTCTGGCATGATAAAAATGTATGTGCAATTCATTTGAATGTCCCCCATTACATGTGAGGCAGTGAGAAAATGGTTGAGAACCATGAGTACAAATCATCCTTGGACTGTTCACATCTCTCCACGTGACAGTTCTTGGCAAGTGCTTCACAGGTAATCATGGAGACTCAGATGTTACATTCCTACCAGGTCATACAGCTCGTGTCACATGTCGGAGACAGCATTCAAGCTCAGTCCTTCACCTGAATGACTAGAAACTCTGCAGGCTTCCGCAACAAAATCCCAGAACTTGAGCAGCACATAATTATTGTTGCAAAGCTCACAGTCAGTGATCCCACCAGAACCCAAAAGAAAACCAAATGAGGCTCGTCCAGAAGACAAATGCTGGTCAGGGCTGTCTGTCCTCAGGAAACGCAGCCTCAGTCCATCTGGAAAGTAGAAGGCTGAACCCCAGACATTAGGGTTTAGTTGAGGACCCACAAGGGCAGCGGTCGGTAGACTGCGGCTTATGAGCCCTCTGAGGCTCTCTCCGTGGGAATGTGCAGCTCTGAAGCAACATTCAAAACATCCGAAAGTTATGATTCCAGATCACGATGGTTTCATTTGTTTGGGAAAACATATGTAAGGCTCTTGGGTGATTTTAAAGTTGTCAGGAGGGACGGGATTGGCTCTTCGGTCTCAAGAGTTGGCCGACTCCTGTACTAGGTGATACCAGGTGATACTAGGTGTACCAGGTCGTCTCTGGTCAAGGATGCCTCTAGATGCCACAAAACAAATGGGAAGTCTACTTGGAAAAGCATTTTTATTTTAGTTTCTCCAGTGTTCCAGAGGTTCATACCAACCAAAGACAAGCTCACACTCAAAGCTCGCCAAACACACGTGCAACAGATCACCAAAATAGATTAAAAACACTCTCTGCCACCTCCCAACAGGGACTTCAGATGTTGAAACGATCCCCTATCAAATATAAGGCAGAGCAAGCTAAATGGTTAAAGAGTGAAAACATAGAATGGCAAATATGTACAGAAAACTTGACATTATAAAAATGGCCAGGCATGATTTGAAACAAGAAAATCAAAGACATTTCATAGGTAAAAATAATACTAGTGTTTGAATTTTAAAACTCAATAACATTTTAACAGAATGGCTTTAGCTAAAGAAAGAATTAGCCACCTAGAAAAAGAATGGCATTTAGGCTTAACACCAGCTTCCCACCAGAAGGTAATGAAATCATATTGAGAACAAAATTTTTTTGGTGAAATTATTTGGAGGGGAAAAAAAAACCTCTGAAATTTGAAAATAATCATTCCTAAAGGAATGAACTACAGACTTTGGGTTTCATGAAGAGTCGGGTTCTCTTTCTTTGCATGACACAGCAGCTACTGGTTCTCACACTCTGAAGGAAATTCTTTTGGATTCTTCTCTGGTTTTTTCCAGTCTGTACGAAGGTGAGAGTGGGTCTAGGAAGAAGCAGGCTGCTTGCATTTTGTTTGTCTCTGAGAAAGTTCCAAAGCCTAAACCTTCCACCTCCTTATTGGTGAAGGGCCCTGAATGAGTCATCCTGTCTCTCCTGTACCCTGCCGTCCTTCTGCAGCAGCGAGTCATGGGGCATGGACAGCCTGCATGGAGCACACATGAAGGCCCTGAGCCCCTTTAGAAACCTTCCCTGCTTATTCAGAGTCCACAGTCAGGTGAACAGTCTACCTTTAAATGTCGTTTCATTAGAGTGAACAGAACCTGCAGACACAGCATTCATCCACTCAACCTTCCCGTCAGGCCTCGGGACTGGCTGGGTTTGCCTTCCATTTTTCCAAGGTCAGGGAATTACTTTGCTCAATTTTCCTTTGGATCAGCAGTCCGCTTTTAAGTAAAGGTTTTTGTTGGTTTTTTACCCCTTGAAATTCATCAACCTCCCCAGTAAGAAGCCCATCCTTAGATCATAAAACAGCCGCCGCCTGCCTTCTTTTCCTCCCCTGAGAACCAACCCTGATGGGTGATTGATTTACTTAACATTTGTTGCGACAGATATGAGAGGCAGTCTCCGCTCCTCAGCTAACACTGGAATCAATGTCTGTTATTTCTTTCTGGGAGCTGGCATTTCTGGATGTCTTCTCTGACCCTTCTCCACAAGAGGGGCCAAGTCCTCTTCTCAGCAGAAAATGAACAGACACACAGGAGCAAAACGGGGCGGGATGGGTGGGTGGAGTGGGAGTGGGAGTTGGGGGGGGGGGGAACCCCAGACCAAATGCACTGCCATCAAGCCCATGCCGGCTCATGGCGCACAGCCCTATAGGACAGGGCCTCGAGCCACCCCAGTAAGTTTCTCAGACTGTAATTCTGTAGCTCTCTACGGGAACAGAAAGTCCCATTGTTCTCGCTGGGACAGCCGGCAGTTTTGAACTGACAACTCTGTGCTTCACAGCCCAGCCTGTGACCACTACACCACAGGGCTTCTATGGAGAAGGCAGGGGCGGCAGACCTGGGGAGATTGTGAAGAGGGAGCAGTAGACAGCAGACCAGGAGCGTGAGCTTCATGAGACCCAGCCAGTCAGGAGGGGGCACTTCTCAAGACCTCGTGGAAGCTATGTCCAGCATCTCAAGCAGGCTCTTTAACTGTCTTTCTCCTTGCACTTGACTCTCTTCCTTTTCTCCTTCCCTTCCATTCCTCCCTCATCTCTCCTCTTCTCCCCCTCTTCTCATTCTTCTCTCTTCTCTCCCCAGACTGAGCTGTTCCTCTACTACTGTGCCCTTACCCTAGCAGTTCGGGGTTCTCCGTTCTTCTTACTGAACCTCTGGGCAAGGACAGTGTTGTCCTCCTGTGGACTAAGACCATGCTATACTGTCTCTACGTCACCTGTCATTGAGGTCTCCCGGGCCTGGGCCCCTGGAAGTTCCACCCTCACTCCTTGTATTAGTTAAGGATCACACTACCCGCTATAAGAAATCACCTTAAAATAGCACAACTTGTGTGAGATAAGAAGGTATTTCTTGTTCCCATGAAACCTGAGACAGGTCTTCCTGATTGGCAGCAGCCCTCCTCTGAGTAGTACCCAGGCTCCATCCATCTTCGGGTTCTGCCATCGCCATCTTCTGACCCCCGTAAGATGGCAAACAAAAACGAGAATGACAACCACAACCACAAACGCACTGTCTCACAGAAACTCTACAGGACAGAACTATCCCTGTAGGTCCCCAGGGCAATGCGTCTTTGCCTTGGAACAGAGAGCGTCATCTTTCACCCAGGGAACAGCTGGTGGCTCTGAACCACTGACCTTGTGATAAAGCAACCCAACCCACACGCCAGGATTGCGGGCGGGTGGCTTTCATGGGTGGGGTGTGTTCCTGACACTTAGTTACTTCTCACACCTCATTGGCTAGACCCAGTCCCACGATCCCATGAGGGTGACAAGGAAAGCTGGGGAATGTAGACAAGCCATACCCGGGGGAAGGAGAAGGCCCCATCTCTGTCCAACGCCTCCACTTTCTTACTTTTCCAATTTGCTGGCAACATCTCCCCCCAGATACTGATAACAGTTGGTTCTTCTGGTTGGTAGCGCTCAGCCGCTTCTTTGGCCTCTGAACAAAGATGGCAGATAGGTGGCATCCCCGCACCAATTCTTGGGTCCCACAAGCACACCAGTGAGAACCACTCTCGGGCACTCTGAGCCTTGAATGCCAGAACCGATGGCATAGATGGGATGGGTATGAGGCACTGGTACCAGGTGCTAGCCTCACCTATTCCCCTATCATTATTTACATTCTACTACCGAGGTCCTCAAACTATGGCCCATGGTCCACATGTGGCCCGCCGAGAACATCTATCCGGCCCGCCAGGTGTTTTTGCCACCGCTGCTGTTCTGTTTAGCAGCCTACTCATCCCGGACCCCACGGTGAATTTGTTGGTAGCTTTTTTTTTTTCCTCTTAACTCTAGTCCGGCCCTCCAACGGTCTGAGGGTCAGTGAACTGGCCCCCTGTTGAAAAAGTTTGAGGACCCTGCTATCTCGTCGCCCGGTACTCTCTATGGCTGGTACTCATCAGGCCAGGGCCTGTCCCATTGACATCACTTCCTTCCAATCACCTGAGGACTCTGCTCCACTCCTCTCTTGCAATCCGCTTCTCGTTTCCCCACCCACCCGAGCCCTCCTTCTAGGAGCCGTGGAGACAGAGTGACTATGAGTTGGGCTGTGAACTGCAAGGTGAGCAGTTCAGAAGCACCAGCCACACCAGAGAAAGATGAGGCTGTCTAATCCCATAAAGTGAGTCTCGGAACTCACAGGGACCCCATTCTCCCCTGTACTGTAGGGCCACTGTGAGTCCGCATGGACCCAGGACAGGGGGTTTGGGTTTGGGGGGTTTGGGCCCTCCTTCTAGGGCTCACGTTGGAGTTTGCAGATGCCATTTGCCCCCCATCCCCTGATTTGCAGAACACCCTGGTCTTGTAAAGGCTAATGGGGAGAAGGAGGAGATTGCAAAAGGCTGCACCTGTGGCCACACTGAGCAGGGGGTCAAAATGCATCACAAAGGGGCCTGCTCAGGTGAGCCCTGAGCAAGGCTCCAGCCAAAAGTCCTGGCTGAGCCAGAAGGGATGCGGGCTTCTCCGTAGCAAAGGTCTGCCTCAGTGGGCCTCTTCTCTGACTCCTTCTCACTCCCCTCCCTCCATCCCCCACCGCAGGCACACCTGAGCTGGAGTTGGGGAGCTGGGGTTAGGGTGTGAAGAGTGACCCTGCCCGTGGGGAGCACACCCCTGGAGCTCTTCCTCTGCACTGACCCCTTCAGGCTCATACCAAGGAGCCCTGATGGCGTAGTGGTTAAAGCACCAGGCCTACAACCAAGAGGTTTCTCTTCACATCCACAGGCATCACTGTGAGAGGAAGAGGTGACGGCCTGGGCGCCGTAGGACACAGTGCTGCTTTATCCTGCAGGGTCATCAGGAGTCCCCGATGGCCCTTCAGCTGGCTCGTCCCTTCCCGCCTGTCTAAAATGATGCAGATCCCTTCCCCTCTGGGCGTGCTTCTCCATGGCAGTGAGGCCGCCCTGCTAGTCTGGCTCCGAGGGGCGGAGGGATCGGGCGAGGACTGCTAATCCCTAGGACGTCCCCAGCAAAGCTCTCACGCTTCCACATGTGTGTGTTCATCAGAAAACCTGGAGAGGTTGTGACAATGGCACATTCCTGCACCCCAATAAATGGAAGTTTTCCTGGTGGAGTGGTCAGAAGTTGGGCTGAAACCATGTAAGATAGCAGTTCTCAACCTGTGGGTCACGACCCTTTCCTAGAGATCCCCTAGGGCCATCAGAAAACACATATTTCTGGTGGTCTTAGGAATCAAGACGCCGCTCCTCTATCCATCTCCAGGCAGGTCCGCCCACTTGCAGATAGGCCCACATATGAGTACCTGGCATGAAGACTGTTACCCTAGAAATAAATATTTCACAATCTATAATTACATGTTGTTTTTGTGATGAATCACGATGCTTTAATGATGTCCCATTTGTAACTATGGAAATACACCCTGCCTATCAGATATTTACATGACAATCCATCACAGTAGCCAAACAACAGTTATGAAATAGTAACGAAAATAACTTTATAGTTGGGGGTCACCACAACATGAGGAATCGTAAAACGGTGGAGAACCACTGACAGAAGGTCAGCAGTTTGAAACCACCGGGCGCACCTGGGAAGCAAGATAGCGCTTTCTACTCCCTTCAAGAGGCACCATCACGGAAACTCACAAGGACAGTTCTAACCTGTCCTGTCAGCTTGCCAGGAGACAGCTTCAACTCGATGGCAATAGGTTTTGTTTTGTGTGGGGAGAGGGGACCCCAGCAAAGAAGCTCTCGATTGGACTGTCCTCTGAGTGGGTCAACAGCTCTGCAGGAAACCCAGTGGCATTCTGAACTACCATGGGATCAGAGAGATATTCCAGAGAGACCCCGAGATAGACCAACCCATAGTTCTGTGGTACTGGAAATAGAGATGAGTTGGGAATGGTAGCTCCTTACTTACTGCGCATTTCTTAAGTGCTGGGTGATACTTCTACATACTTCACATGTGTAAGTTCTCAGTTCTTCATAGTCGCCCTTCAAAACCGAAGCCAAACTCACCACCAAGTCATAGATTCTGACTCACAGGGATCCCGTAAGATAGGCTGCATCTGCCCCGGGTGAGACTGTAACTCTTTGTGGGAACATCTTGGGGCCCAGGAGCAGCAGGCAGCTTCAAACTTCAGCCCTTTTGGTTAGCAGCCCAATGACCCACGGCGCCACTAGGGCTCCCTGAGGAGTAGGGACATTTTGCACCAGGGGTGCTCAATACGTCGATCGCAATCTACTAATCGATCGTAAATTAGCATCGGTAGATGGCATGGCATTAAAAAAAATAGATGTAAGCAATCCCATGACTTAATTGATATACAGCGCAGTCAATCAGATGCAATCTTAGGTGTCAGATGCATGAGCAAACAACTGGCTGAGTGCGGCAAAACTGACCAGCTAAGTTATCGATAACTTAGAACTTGGCTTTTTTTCTCTGAAATGTAAAAAAGGGTATTAAAATGAGCAGGGGAGCTGGACAAAGTAAGAGACAAAAACGTATCACTTGCATATGGAATGGGAGATTTTGACACAACCAGCGGACATTGAGCTGAAGTCCAGAGCTCATGAACAGTTCTGGAACTTACTCGCAGAGGGAAAACACCCAAACATGAGAAAATGTGCTACCTCCTTGACTGCATTACTCAGCTCTACTTATTGATGTGAGTCAGCCTTTTCCCTTATAAACATCATTAAGTCCAAGCACCGCTCCACCATGACTGAGGATCATTTGGAAGTGTGGTTGAGGCTGGCTGTCCGCAGCCACTGTGCAGACTATGCCTCCCGGCTCATTCCATTCAGTGCAAATCTTAATTGTCCTGTGTTGTGCAATATGGACTGGTGTGGATATGCCAGGTGCATAAACATGTATTGTACATATAAAGAATTCTCAATGCATCTATGAATAAATGCAATAAATAAATATGTCTTGCATTTTTGTAGTTGGTAGATCATTTTGACTCGATCAAGTTATAAGTAGCTTGCATGGCACCCTTGCTCTACACAGCAGGAGGCAGAGGCCTCACTGGTCACCTGACGGCTATTGTCAGCGGCTGTCAAGTAGACCCACGGAGGACGACACATGCACAATGGAAGGAAGCACAGTGCTGTGAACCCCAGGCCCTTGCAGTTCGTAGGGTTTCTGGTGGCCACTCAGCTTCTCTGAGGCCTGTTTATCAACACAACATATAAGCCTGCACTGACAGGGTGGCTGCCCACCCAGGAGGTGCACGCACCAGGAATTCAGCCTCCAAAATTCCTACACTAAGTGCAAATCCTCCCATTCCCCCCTAGTAGGTGGCCAAACTCCCATCTGATCTCAGGGGGTCCAAGCCTCTGCTGTCAACCAGGACACCATGCAATTGCCCATCCTAACCAACCCTCTGCAGTCTCTAGGTGGCAAACACAGTCTCGACTCCTCCACGACGAACTGAACTGAAGGACAGGGCAGTGTTTCCTTCTGTTGGGCATCCGGCCGCTATGGATCAGAACGGACCCGATGGCACCGAACGAGCATGACGTAAGATGAACTTAGGAGTTGAGGGTGAAGCCTCCCTCAGAGGCACCCCAGAAGGAAGGCCAGTGATCTGCTTCTATCAGGGACACCGCTGAGAAACCCCAACATGAAGTCAATGTGAGTGGACATCAATGGCATGGGGGTGGGAGGCAATGAGTTGCTGTTGCTCTCCTTGTTCTGAAACTGGCCTCTTTCTCCTTGGAACAATGGTCGAGGAAGAGGGAGTCTAGAGGAACGTTGAGAGGAAGAAGAAGGACAGGTTGTTCCGTTCCATCTCTCCCATCCGCCCCTCCATACCAACTAATGGAGGATTGTCCAACGAAGAAGTCAAAGGACAGCTTGCATTGGGCCCATCCGCAGCACGTGACCAGTTTTAAGTGGTAAAGAGCAAAGATGGCAGTTGAGGGATTCAGGGGCCCTTGGCCCAAGCCCATTTTCTGCTGCCTCAAATGCATGCAAAAACTGGACCTTGCCTAAAGAAGCCTAACGATGAGTGGGTGCCTTTGCACTACGTGAAGAATTTTGAAAGCACACTGTCACAGCAAACAAATCTGTCTTGGAAGAAGTACAGGCAGAATGCTCTTTTGCAGCAAGGATGATGAAACTTCATGTCACTCGGGATATGCTATCAAGAGGAACCAGTCCCTGGGAAAGGCATATAGTAGCGAGTCAGAGGGAAAGGAGACTCTTGATGATATGGGTTGTGACAAGGGCTGCCTCAGTGGACTCCAGCATTAACAAGTTGGTGTGAGACCCAGCGGTTTGGATGCTCTTGCACATGGAGTCGCCGTGTGTGCAAATGAATGCCACAGCAGCTAACGAGGCAGGGAGTTGGAAAAGGAAGATGAAAATGGCCTCTTTCGTTAGATTTTGCTATGGTCACTTAAGCAATGATCCCCGGCTGGTCTGGCAGAGTGGTTATGAGTTGGCCTGTGAACCCAAAGGTTAGCAAATTGAAACGACCAGATTCTCCACAGGAGAAAGATGAGGGTTGCTACCCTTGGAAGAAGTTGCTGTCTCAGAAACCCCCAGGGGCAGTTCGACCCTGTCCTATCGGATTGCCATGAGTCCTAATCAACTCAATGGCAGTGAACTTGGGTTGGGTCTGTCCATCGTTCCAAGGTGGGGCACGCTTGTCCAGTCTGTCTGCCACACTCTTTCTTCTCATTGCTACCTGAACAGTTCCGAATGATCCTTCCTTGCTCCCTGGGAAGCCAGACGCAACTCTCCATCCTAACAGCACCTACACCTGATCAGACCTCCAATGGTGTGATTTTGTTACCCTTTCTCTTAAATGTGGGGGTCCCTGGTGGAGCAAGGGTTAACTGCTCAGCTGATAATGGTCTGCTGTTCAAACCCACCAGCCCCTCCCTGGGAGAAAGGTGCATCAGTCTGCTTCCATGACAGCCTTGGGATTCCCCCAGGCCAGGTGTCCTCTGTCCTACCCAGGAGGTCGCTCTGAGTCAGAACGGACTTGATGGCAAGGAGCGTCTGCGATTCCACGTGCGCACATAGCGTTGTTGACCATTGCAGTCCCCACGCTTGGTAGACATTCAATAAATTTAGTTGAGGGCATAAAATATGTATTGAGCGGGCTGAGCCCCGGTGGCGTAGTGGTTGTGCACGGGACGGCGGCCCACTGGGGTGGAGGTTCAATTCCAGCTCCACAGGAGCAAAGGCGGGACCTCCTACTCCCACCACCAGAGGGCAGTGATGCCATACATATATATATATATATATATATAAACACTTTCTGTGTGCCAGACACCGCCAGATCCTCAGATCAATGAGCATGTGCAGACTCTCTTCCTGTGTGCAGGGATTGCACACTTCTGTGACGAGGCACCGATCTTACCCTCATTCTCACTGCCAGTGAGTCGATGTTCACTCACAGTCACCCTATAGGACAGGGTAGAATCCTCCCTGTGGGTTTCCGAAACCCTAACTCACTCTTTCCTTGTCTTTCTACCAAGGAGTGGCTGGTGGTTTTGAACTGTTGACCTTGTGGTTAGCAGCTCAACACATAGCCATTAGGCCACCAGGGCTCTATGAAAAGTTAGAGATGCAGGCATCATCGGCTTGCTGCCGTACTGTGGACCATGCCTTGCGCCGCTTCCTCCTGCTGCGGGGTGTTAAAAAAAAAAAAAAACGAAAACCCAAACGCCTTGAGGCATTATCATCTCTGACTCCAGGTGACCCATGTGTGACAGAGTAGAACTGTCCCCTGCAGAGTTTTCTAGGCTGTAAATTTTAGCGAAGTAAAGTACCAAACCTTCCTCGGCACCACTGCTGGTTGGGTTTGAACCAGCAACAATTAGGTTAGTGACGGAGCTCGAACCGCTCGTGCTACCCGGGGACCTTGGCCGGGCTTAGCAAACTTTTGTGGCTTTCCTGGCAAGTCTGAAATCTCTGGTCTATCCCCACAATGCGGCATCTTTAAGCAGAAAGGCCAGTATACTGCAGTTTGGAGCAAGGAGGGACCCAGGGACGGGGACTACAAAGGCTCCCGCCCTCTGCCCCTGGCAGAGTGGGACCCAGTGAGAAGGAGACGGACCCTGGTGGGAAATGTCGGGCTTCTCAGAGAACCAGCCTGGGGACGGAAATGCTGCTGTGGGTGAGTGTTTTTGTCTCGGGCACTGGTCCCAAAGTGCTTTCCACAGCCCTGGTGTCCAGAGACGTGGGCGGGTAGGGGCACTGATTCCCTATCCCTCCCTCACTCCTGTCAGCTCTGTCCAGAGCCCACAGGATTGCAACCAGCCCACTTTCCACTTCCGACCAGTTTGGACCTGCCTGCTCATTGGTCTGCTATGCCACTCTGTGGAGCAGTGGAGACACCGTGGTGAAGCATTTGGTTGGGGTCTGAAAAGCCGGTGGCTCGAACCCACCAACCGCTCTTGACTATTTGGGAGAAAGATGCGGTTGTTGGGTCCTGTAAAGACTACAGCCTTGGGAATCCTTTGGAACCATTCAACGCTATCCTATAGGGTCACAACCACAGCATGGGGTTCTTTCATGCTGCCCCAGGCCTTAACTGTAACTTACTTCATCCTGACCCCTAATGTCCTCATCTGGGAAGGGGCACAGCTGGCAGTAGAACCCTAGACAGTATGTGATGGGAGGGGAGAGTGGGCAATGTTGGGTGACAAGCTTGCCGTCAATGGACAACACTCAGTCACCGTCCGTCATCACGTCAGGAAGCCCAGCCCGAGCCAGAGAGGTCAGGAAGGAAGCAGAGACATCCCATCATTCCCCAGTGGAAAGCCAAGTGTAAAGACGCAGCCTGGAAAATGTTACGCGGCTCCCAGGTTCTGGCTCTTTTCTGCTGCCCTCAGACACGTTACAAATGACTTGACCAGGCCTGGTCACCCCCACCACAGAGCTGGGACCGGACGGATGAGGTTAGGAGGGAGAGGGGGGGGGTCCTGTCAGAAAGAGTCAGGAACCCCAGGTGCCCAAATTATTTCCCTTCCAGAATGAGGGAGTCCGGGCTACCTCGGCAGGCAGCTTACCTGGTTCCTGCTACTGTCCTGGGTCCCCAGCCCGGTCCTGGTCCTGGGCAGGAGGGATCAGAGATGCCTGAGAGAAAGAGAGAACAGTTGCCCTTGGGTCCTCTCTGAACCATGGAAATTCTGTGGATTTCAGAGCCGAACTGCCCCCCATGGATCCTTTGTCAATGGGACCTTTCAGAACACGTCACCAGATCTTTCTAAGCTGCTTCCGGGTGAGCCCATCTTTGGGGTGAGTGGTCTCGTGTTTATCCATTTGCATCTGCCAGGGCCTCCACGTGCTGGAGCCCGCGTCTCTGGAGCTGTGAATCAGGTCCCAGCGCTGCTCATCAGCTCTGACTTCAGGCTCCATCTGAGAGCCAGTTCTCTGCCTGCCTCTTCAGGCCCATTTCCTTATACGTCTTAGACCTCTCCTCCAGTCTGACGGTGAAGGCTAGCCTGGCGGCTCTCCTGCTCTTGCCCAGCGTCAGCCAGCCCCCACAGAGTCGCCATGGTGTGGCTGCTGTCCCTGTTGGATGTCACTGATGCCGCTCTGACTCACAGCACCCAGCCTCTGCAGAACAGAATGAAACACTGCGGGGTCCCACACCATCTTCCAGACTCTTGCTCTGCTTGATACTTTCTTTCAAAAATCACTTGATCGGAGGCTCGTACAGCTCTTATCACAATCCACACCTACATCCATTGAGTCCAGCTCATTTGTTGCCAACATCATTCTCAAAACACTTGTTTTCTACATGTCCCCTTGGTATTAGCTCCTCGTTTTTTCCTCTTCCCTCCCCGCTCCCCCCACCTCATGAACTCCTGATAATTTATAAATTATTATTATTATTTTGACATATCTTACACTGTCCAACACATCCCTTCACACACTTTTCTGTTGTCTCCATCCCCCAAGGAGGACATTATATGTAGATCCTTGTAATCAGTTCCCCCTTTCTATCCCACCTTCCCTCCATTCTCCCAGTATCGCCACTCTCACCACTGGTCCTCAAGGGATCATCTATTCTGGAGGCCCTGTGTTTCTGGTTCCTATCTGGACCTGTGTACAGGACCTGGGCTAGCTGGGTTTGTAAGGTAGACTTGGGATCATGATAGTGGGGGGAGGAAGCATTAAAGAACCAGAGGAAAGTTGTGCTTCATCGTTGCTACACTGCACCCTGACTGGCTCATCTCCTCGCCATGACCCTTCTGTAAGGGAATGTCCTATGCTTGATTCTTATTGGTGCAGCCACTGTGCCAATCCATCCCTTGAGCATCTGCCTCTTTCTCACCGACCAAGCATGCTGTCCTTCTCCAGGGACTGGGTCTTCCTGGTACCAGCTGCCCTTCATCAAGAACAGATCTGCTTCTGCCTTCTCTCTCCTGCCTGCCTTGCCACCCGGGGCCCAAGTCTGGCAAGGCTGAAGGCCACCTTGTAATTATGATTTCAGTTCTTTTTCCCCTCCGAATCTCAAAGAGATCAGCACCATTCAAGCCAACAAGGAAGTCACCTGGAGAAAGTGTGCTGGCCCACGCCGTGCAGGGAACGAAGAAGGACGGCCATGGAAGAACGAGTGCCATACCACTGTGGTGCCGTCGCAGACAGGGAAAGTGCTGTGGACTACCAGAGGAAGAGATCACTCGGTCTTGGATGAAGAACTACCAGCATGCTCTTCGGAAAAGAGCACAGAAACTGTGAACATCATTGCATCACATCCCAAAAAAGGCATCATGCGTGGTCCAGTGCAAGATCAGCTTAGAAGCTAAAGACCCTCAGGAAGACGGACAGACACTTGCCGCTGCCATAAGGGGCTGCCACGGAGCCATGGGGAGAGGGTGGCGCAGAGTGGGTGGCCTTTCATTCTGCTGTACAGAGGGTCACTGGGAGCCACAACACGACGAGACCCCATTGTGGGAGGGAAGTCATTTTAAGGCACAAGGTACAGAATTCTTTCTTATCTGGGTGTTAAGTTGAACGGGGGAAAGATTCTCTGAGCAGACTGAGCCAAGTCCCAGAAAGGGACCACCAGCTCCATCCAGCCCCCCGCCCTCCACTCACCCACTTACCCACTCACCCACGGTGAAAACCCACGTAATCTTGGTTGACCCAAAGGGCAGTTCCAGGTCTCCCTCAGCAACAGCCTCTGTTACCTCCCGTTCATGTTCCTCATTGCCAAGTGCTGACCACAGTGTCCGTGACACGGTGCTTGCTCTGAAGAGGCTGGGGGCCCGCCTCCTGAGCACCACTTTCTCAGCGTGTCTGTGGAGATCCTGAACCCCTGACTTAATGCTGCTCATCCAAATCATTGATTCCCTAAGCCTGTGTTTCGGAATTATTTTGTAAACATAAAAGGAAAAAATAACACGAAACAGCACCCAGGGCTCCATCCTATTCTGCCCCAAATCCCCTTCCCTGGAACCCGAGAGTCTGTCTCAATAACTTTCTGGAGCTGAGGTCCTCACAGTGCGGGCCCCAGGCACAGCAGCAGCAGTCACACTGGCTACACGTGCACGTTTGCTGTCTCCACCCGCAGACACAGCAAATCAGAGTCCCATCAATCCTGGTTTTCCCAGTCCTCTCTCTGGTTCTGAGAGCCCCTGCCCTGGGTGAGGTCAGGCCAAGAGCACTCATCGAGCGCAGCCCAAGTGGGGGGAGGAGCTGGACTGGAGACATCCTTAGTTTGGGGTAGGCAGCCAGCCTGTGGGGAGCAGAGGCTGGGATGGACAACTTTCTGAGGTTGTTGACAGAACGGGCAGCAGTGTCTGCTGGCTGCTGGGCCGTAGACAGACACCCAGTCAGAGGGCCTTCTGAAAGGCTCCATTCAAAGCTGGGAGGTGAGCTCACAGCATGACTGGTTTCCTTGCCCCTGCACCTGGCCCTGCTGCTGCCGAGACCAGAAGTGCTGGCAGCTGGGGCCGTGGCCAGCAAAGAGATGGGGCAAAAGATGATCAGTCTTAGCCGACTAAGGAGCTGGGCCCTTGGGAAGAAGCTGGCCAGAGGGTTCACAACAGGGAATGTCTCCTAGAAACAGGGTCATTCCTCTGGCCTGGAGAAGCCAATCCTTTGCACAGAGCTTCCATTTAGAAGGGGGCAGAAGAGTAGTCCCCGGATGGAGTTTTGTTTTGCTGGGTTGAGGTGGGTGGAGGGGTGTCTCTCGATAGGAGAGCCACACAGACAACCATCAACAACTGCAAATCAAGATGTGTCCAGTGAGGGGTCGGGACACCCCAGAGATGTGAGCAAAGCAGGGATCTGCACCTCTGGGCCACATCACATGACCCAGCAGGGTCCTCCAGCCACAGGCTCTGGCCTCATCCATCTCAGCACAGAGGGAATGGCTGAGCTCTGACCCCAGGCCGGAAACTCTTAACAGTTGTCATCATTTCCGAGTACAAGTCTTGGTTTCTGACATCAACTAATTTTCCTCCCCAATCTCTTTCCCTCTGATTCATTCAGGGGCCAGGAACCAGGCTGTCTGGTATTTTATGAAAGCAGGAGGCTGTGTGGAATTTGAACCCACGAGGGGATCAACAGCCCCCCCCCCCCATGGCCCACTCTGATGCCAGGAATCCGTTACCCCCAGCAGTGGGTTCTGGGGCCCGGACTGTTCTTCCCTGCCTTCAGCTTCCTCATCTGAAAAACAGCGATAATGAAGTCCATTCACAGTGCCCCTGCCTCATATTGAGAGGCGGAACAGGCTTTCATCTCCATCCCACTCGCTCCTGAGCAGAAGAGGTAATGCCCAAGACCACAGAGGGGCAGACATGGGGCCTGAGTCCTGACTTCCTGTCTCTCCACCCCAAATGCACCCTGCCCACAGGCCTGGAGCCCAGCAGCTGACTTATCCTTGCTGGCCCAGCCCTATCCCTGCTGCTCCCACGGAGCCCCACTTTTTGAGGTTTTTAAAAATCATTTTATTGGGGGCTCATACAACTCTTATCACATTCCACATATCCATTCCTTGTATGCAAAGCACATTTGTACATCTATTGCCATCCTCATTCTCAAAACATTAGCTCCTCATATTTCCCCTCCCTCCCTGCTCTCCCCTTCCTCATAAACCCTTGCTAATTTAGAAATTATTTTGTCATATCTACACCATCCAATGTCTCCCTTCACCCACTTCCCTGTTGTCTGTACCCCAGGGAGGAGATTATATGGAGATCTTTGTAATTGGTTCCCCCTTTCTACTCCACCTTCCCTCCACCCTCCCGGTATCACCACTCTCACCACTGGTCCTGAAGGGATCACCTGTCCTGGATCCCCCATGTTCCCGGAGCTCCACTTTGAGCCAGCTTTCTCGCACATAAAATGGCATCTTCCACAAGGACTGTGCTTGACAATTCAGAGCGCCCACCATCTCCAAGATCGCTGGCAGTCTTCATCACCACCGGAGAGGTTAGAGTTTTGTCAGCCCTGTTTCACAGATGAGGAAGCGGACGGACAGACTGATTCCAGTGACTCTCCTAGGGTCTCATGATACATACATGGAAGACTGAAGGCAGACTGCCAATAGTCTGACTCTCAAGCCGGGGCTCCTTCTCGTGGGACTTGAATTGGGAAGTAGAGCACATATGTGGGAAAGTGCACCCAACACCAATGCCTCTTGTCCAAGGAGAGCAGCTCCGTCTCTCGTGAGCTGACTGCAACTCAGACTGGTGAGACCCCGTGTCTCAGAGCAGAGGGAAATGGGGCTCCATCCCCGCTTCTCAGTGGCTGGTTTTTTCAGAAGCAGATCACCAGGCCTTTCTTCTGAGGCTCCTTGCGCACCCCAGGGATCAATATCCAGGTAAACAGAACCCAGGAGAAAATGGTCCACCACCCACCCACCCACCCATTTTCCTTTCTCTCCTCTCCTAGGCAGTCAGGCGTCCTTTCTGCCAGGTTGGTGCCCCCAGGCCCTACTCTGACCTTTGTGCCTTAAACAAGCAACAAAAGCAGCAGTGGAAAGGCCAGAAACCAGGACTGGGGGTGCCTGCTGGTCTCCCTTCTCTAAGGTCTCTCTCTCTCTCTCTCTCTCTCTCTCTCTCTCTCTCCCAACTGGTTTTGACATTTCCAGAACCATGACCTGGGTGTGGCTGTCACTCTCCAGGCAGTCAAACCACAGACTTTAACAGGAAGGGAGGGCGGAAGCATCTCGGGTGGGTGTAGGCAGCACAACAATAATTATCAATCCCACGGGACAGACTGTCTGCCCCTTCTGGCCCCCTGTCTCCCTCAGCCCAGTCTCCACAGGAGTCTGCCAGGTCAGGACCACAACGCTTGCCCAGAGGCCGGGATGAACCACAAAGCTTCTTGCATCCCTCCTGGGTGAGTCTGAGACCTTTCCCTTCTTCAGGGCCTGTGCGCCTGCTCTATGCACCAGAGGTCTGGGTCAGCGCTGGCGAGAGACAGCGGCAGGAGAGGGGCAGCGGGGTGGGGGAGGCTAGTCTGTTAAGCCCCTGCCAGGAATTCCAGTTGGCGTTCTCTCGTCTGACTTCTGCAAAAGCAATGGAGCCCTCTGGGCTCCAGTCCTGCCCTCTGCGACAAAGGCAGCGCTCGGGCCCCTCCCGGGTGATGGAGACTTGAGATGCTCAGTCGGACTCGCAGATGAGACCAGACAAGTGACGGCTCGCCGGCCCCGGGGCTGCCCCCAGAGGACGCTCCTTGAAGCCCTTTTGGCTGCTGGTCCCCAAGGCGGGAAAATGAGGGGTTCTGGGGTGACCACAGGAGTTCCTGGCAGCGATGATTCTGCCAGCCGTCAGCTGCAATCAGCACCACTCACTGCCTACCCCAGGGCTGCTGCTTGTTGTCTGAGGCACAAGGCAGGCCACGGGGGAAGGCAGGCATGGTGTGAGGGGGCTCTGGGCTCCCTTAGTCTGCTCCCTTGGGGGTTGCTGTACATGTGACCCCACATGCACAAAGTAGAATTGCTCCGGTCGCGTTTCCCAAGCTGTGGACTTTCGGAAGCAGACCCCCGCCCCCTCCCCAGGCCTGGCTTGCAGTGTCTCTGAGTGGTTTTGAACAGCCAACCTTTCCGCTAAACAATCTTCGTACCCTCTCTGCCACCCAGGACCTCATCCCTGCCCAGCAGCCTTGACCCTTCTCGTGTCAGCATGATTCGTTCCCCAGCCGCGTGGGAAGTTCACCCTGCCACGTCGTTTTGTTGGTTTGAGTTCCAGAGATCTCTCCCAAGGCTTTAGGACCTAGAAGTTGGGAGGCTCTGGTTCTAATTGGCAGGGTCTTGAAGGGGGTCCCTTCTGCTCCCGGGACCTCTGCTTCTTCATCTGAGGATAACAACAATGACGCGTTGACTTGAGGGGCATTCTGTGGTTCGCTCACCCCACAGGGGTGCTGGGGACATCGGTTTGTATAAATCTCAAGAATGCCTTTGCCACGTTCTCACGTCCCACCAGCGAGCTCAGCCTTCCAGACGGAGAGTGGAGCAGGGTGGCGTGCTGGAACGCCCCTCCTGAAGCAGATTGCAATTGGGCCCTGGCACCTGGAGTCGCATTCAGCTGCAGTGTGGTTGCCACACTGCTCCAGCATATGTTACCCATGCAGACGCAGATGGGCCCACAGGCCGCTGGGCCTCAGAGCACATGGTCCCCACTCCCCACCCCCTGCACTGAGTGAATGTGCCAAGGCTCCTTCACGCCCTGCCCAGGTCAAAGGGGACTCTCAGCAAATGCTGTTAGCATCCAGGCTCTTCATGCCCAGCATGGCTCTCAGCAGATGGCAGACCAATGAAGAATGGGAGGCCCAAGGAGCTGGGAACAGGAGTCATAAAGCCTCATGCTTTAGGATATGCCCCATGCTAAAGGATTTGCCCTTAGCTAGGCAGAAAGGACCCTGCTTTCCTTCAAGAGGGTCCCTAGAGAGGTGGGCTCTGGAGGGGAGGCGAAGCCTGACAGGGATGGGTATTGTGCTATGATGAAGACCAACGGCTGGACCTGACCACCCCTGCTCTAGACAAGCTGGGATTGGTCTCCAGGACCCTGTCACTCAATGCCCTCGACTCAGTACATTGTGCAGCTGGGTGGACAAGGCAGGGATGTGCGTGTGAGGGTGTGAGGGACTGTAGGCTCCCCAGGAGAGGACTTCTGTCTGCCAAGAGGAAGCACCTGAGAGCTCTCCTCGGTCCTCCCTGGCCCCACCTCCTGCTATAGTCCTCAGAGGTTATAGGAGTCTAGCAGGCTTCTCAGCTTACCAAGCTGCAGATGAACTGTGAGAAGCCCAGAAGGTCATGGTCTCTAATGACTCTGGATGAGTGGAGTCGGGTGGTCACAAAGCTTCCCGTGAAAGTGACCTCATGCCTGGGCTTCTCTGCCCTTGGTTGGCACTTCAGTTACCACTGGAGCTGCCAGAGGCACTCAAAGTTCCCTCTAGCTGGTGGCCAAGCCCACTCAACTCCCGGATGCCAAGGCCTTAGGAAATGGCTCCTGGTGTTTCCTTGTATTTTCCTCAGGTGAATGAGATACTGGGTTTTAGCAGAACCTACTGTGCTCCTAACCTGCTGGCTGCCACATATGGCTGGCCCTCCATCAGGCCACAAACTACCACCAGAATGAGGTTTGGGGATGAGCGCACTATCTGGCACAAGTCAGGCAAAGTGCTTATACCCTCTGCGCTCTGCAACACACATGCAGACACGTAGGTCACACACACACACATCCCCACACCTATGCCAAAGGGAACAAAGAAAGCAAAAACCTCATTGCCATTAAGACAATTCTGATTCATAACAACTATTAAGAGGTCACCAAGGCTGTCATCTTTGCAGAAGCAGACTATCACCTCTTTCTCCCAGGTAAATGGAGGGTTCAAACCACTGGCCTTTGCGTTCCATTCACAGCTGAGGACTTGACCAACTGTACTTCCAGGGCACTATTATGCACATACACAAGCAAGCACATATAAGTAAATAGACCCTTACATACACACGCACATATACATAGGGCATACCGTGTCAGACTGGGTTGTCTAGAGAAGCAAAAATAATGAGACTTATGTATGTATATAAAAAAAATTTCTATCCAGAAGTAATTTTATATCAAGGAAGCATCCCAGCCCGGTCTAACTCAAGCCTATGGGCCAGGGTTAGCCAGAGCCCTCTGCAGACACACACTGCTGCAGGCAGATGAAGCAGAAAGGTAAAGTAGGAAGAGGGGAGATCCCAGACCAGTGGGAGCAAAATTCTGTGGATCCGAGGACAGTGGGAATAGGTCAGGGAACTATAGCTCCCAGGTTCTGCAGCCCATGTGAGGCCACCTCTGGAGGCAAACACAGAAAGCAGGAAGGCAAAGGGCAAGAGAGAGAATTTCAGTGTCTCTCTTATTAAAAAGGTCACCACCACCACCACCACCACCATGCCCCCCTGAGGAGGCATCCCCAGCCTACCACCTAACTGACCTGGGGATCCCATCCCTACTTCAACCAGGTACCATCAAGTTGACATACCTACCCCATACTAAATGAATCATTTATTTCATGAGGATCAGCATCAAATAGGTCCCTCTAAGATAGAGGTGAAAGATGTCCCATATGTCCAACTCTTCCAAACTGCCATGCCACTCCATCATCTCGGACATCAACCGCTGGCCCCCAGATCCTCAGTACCTTCCCATGGGCCTTAGAGTTCTGCAACCTCCCACAGAACCCCTGGACTGTGCTCACAGGTCATTAATTTATTCAGGAAGTAGCTCAAGTTTGGGAACGACTCAAAGGTAACAGGGACTACTCAGGATATATAGCTCTTGATCAAGACGGTTTCTTCTGACCCTTGGCTTGGGGTCTCCTTGGGCAAGTGTTACAATTCTTAGCTCCATGGGTCAGCAAGCATAGTCATCCTGTGCTGCTGCCATTTGCCTCCAGGTTAAAGATGCCCCGCCCCAACTCCCCCACCCCCACACCACCATCCTCCCCTGCTCTCTGTTTCTCCTGTTAAGCCCAGCCGGATGGCAAGACTGACCCATCTCCTCCTCAGCATTCCATATACCTTGTTTACAAGCCACAAACACTTTATTTGCATCAGCCCACTCGACCATTATAAGGAAATCACAAAGTCTAGAGCTAGAAGAGCCATCTTGAATGGCTCAGTGCAGCGAAAACCACCCTCTTGGCTCTTCCAGGCATTGACCCTTTCACTCCTGAAGGATAACTTCTCCCTCCCAAGCATTTTAGCCAGCCCTCATGGCACAGTGAAAGCCCGGGTGCATAGTGGTCACAAGCTGGGTTACTAACGGAAACGCCAGCAGTTTGAATCCACCAGCTTCTACTCCAGAGAAAAACAAGACTCTCTACTCCTGGAAACAGCTCCTCCCTGTTTAATCAGGTCATAAGTCAGCATCGACTTGATGGTAGTGGATTTGGCTTTGGTGTTTGGTGGCACAGTGGTTAAATGCGTGGCGACTAGCTGAAAGGTCAACTGTTTGAATCCATCCATGACTCCGAAGGAGGAAGAAAGATAAAGATGCCTGCTTCCATAAAGATTAATAGTCCTAAAAATATCCTGTGGTCATTACATAATTTCATTCCCCTGGAAGATATACAAAAGTGCAGAGGTGACGGTTAACCTGTCGATCAATCAGGTGCCTCCTTGTGGGCATGGCTTTCTAAGAAGGAGGGCTCTGGACACCTCTCCCACCACCACCCCCTCTTTCTCTGCCTTCACCTTCCTGCAGGTGAGCTACTTTGAGACCTGCCAGGGCCCTGTGATGTTTCCACTGTCATTGGATCCATAAGACTTTGCACCTACCAACCACCTGTGATATCCCGGCATCCAGCACCATTGCTTGTGACTGTGTAAGTCCGAAGAGGGACTTCTGGACTAGTATCATATTTATGGACTTGAGTTGATCTGGGCTGGAATGTTGGCTTGACATACAATTACTTCTTGATATAAAGTTCTTTCTTACACATGTATGAGTATCACTGAATCTGTTTCTCTAGTCAACCCCGTCTTACCCAAACCTTACATAAGGTCTCTATGAGTTAAAATTAGCAGTGGGTTCCCATTCATTTTACTAGTTCAAAATAGTCACTAAAAATTAGTATTTCAGTAGGGCAGAGTTCTCAGGGTGAGGCTACTTAGAGACCAGCCATTCAGGTCTGCTGTAGGTATCCATCGGCTTCAGTCAGGTTCAACAGAAGTCAACCTGACCTCATCCTCTCTATCTTCTGACAAAATGGAATTAAGAGAAGAACATTCCCTTGTTTTGAGTCTATCTCAAGGCAGCAGCACAGTGTCCTCTTGCTGCTGCTGCATGGCCCATTTATTCATTCCTTTACATTTAGGTATTATTTTTCCTTCTAGATGTCATTTATTTTTCCCCAAACTCTTCCACCTTGGGAAGGGAGGTCAAATGATAAGATATTTCATTTTAACCTAACTGTGCAGTTAGGTTAAACATATGGCCCTTTTCACACATTTCAGTTCGTCTTCTCTTCTCCACAGTTTGATATTCATAAGGATATGATGGGGGGCTCCGGACAGCTGGGACTCCTTTCAATCATTGTAACTCGCCTGACTTCTGTTCTATGCTTCTCCCTGTATGGCTTTTCTCTCCTCAGCTGCAGCACACGATCTTTTACTTTCCTTGCAGCCATTACAAGTAACCACCCAAGTGGTTTCATCTAAGAATGAAAAGTCTCACTCCCTACATTCCTCTCTTCTTTCTGTAACCAAGTCCTGTGCTTCTGAGTCTGGAGGCACTGGCATGAGTCCCACTTGTGACACCAACTATAAAAATGGTATATCTGACCTCTAAACTCACAAAGGGGAGAGGAAATGAACATGGACCTCCAGCCACAGCTGATTTCTATAAGGCAGAGGTCAGGCATGTTTCCTCTCCCCAAACTTATCCTCAATTCCTACTCTAGCCATGCTTCCCGTCACCTTCTCTACTCCTCAGGTGAGTTCAAGAACTCATTGCGATGGCCGCCCAGAACTCACAGACTCTATTCACGATTAAGATGTTTGTAGGGAAGTCAGGGGCAGAGATGTACTATCCAACAAGCAAGGTAAGCAGTCTTGTGCTTACTCAAGTAGGAAGCAGTCTTGTAAAGAGGTACTGGGGGTGTTGCATGAGCAAAATAGGCTAGCCATACTGATTTTGTCTGCCTCAGTGCACTCAACAGCATATTCATTACACAGAATTTAAAGAGCAAAACAACCTTTGAAGCAGAATCTTTCATGTTATTAAAAAACGTCAAATTGTCCACTACAGAACACAAGCGAGCCATTGCTTACCTCACCTCTTGGGTCATCTGACACTAGTAACAGATTATAATTCAGGATCAAAAATGCCCCAGGATACAATTCTCTGGGCAGGACAGCTCCTCAGCCGTACCCACATACCCAGGCCTGTCCCTTAGCCTCCGAGCTCCTCAAATTGGCCACTGCCTGCTTGGGCAAGTGTTATAAAGCTGTTTAACTCCCTAATAAATGTCCAGAGGTTCCCCCCCACCGACGCTTTTATGCTCAAAAGTTCTCCACTCTCTCACTCTGTGAGTCAGTAAGACCATGGTAACCCTTTTGCTGGCTGGGCTGGGAAGTCTGTTGTGCCATCTTGCATTTTTCTCCCGGCCCTGCTGCTGCTTCTTGACCTCCTGTGTCATCCCCGGCGTTGCAACTCTCGACCTCTTGGGCTCAGGAGATCCACCGTTCCACACCCTGAGTCCAAAGGAGACGTTCTGGTCCGTGGTCGTGAGCCGCCCACCCCTTTCTGTCTCTGGGTTGGCTTTCTTTCAGTGGGAGGCAAACCTGACCGCCCCTCATTAAGAATCCAAACACCTTTTATGCATAGTTCCACCCCCTAAGGATTGCATGAACCTTATTTCCACGAACCCATCGCCAAGATGGGACCTATGCTCCTTAGAATCCCACCCAAGCATTTTGTGGGAAATAAAGACGATGGCCAGAAGGGTCCTATTTGGCATGTTTGCGTGCACACACACCTATAGATAGACACGTACGCTCATATCCATGCACATACATGGACACAAATCCTAGGTACTAAGCGTCCATGCTCAGAAGGAGAATCATACAGAAGGCAGGTGAGGCGGTCCTCTTGGGCAGAAGGTGGCCCTCTGTAGTGGGAGCGGCATCTGTAGCCACCTGGCATGCTCGCCCCACCCCTCTCACTGTTGCGATTCAAAGAGGGCTCCGCACAGCAGAGGAGAAGGCGCTAATGATAGCGTCGGCCTTGTGCATGGACCGCAGCTGCTCCCCTTCAGTTGAAATGCTGTCTGACGCTATGCCCACCCAGCCCAGGGCCTCCCCAGGGCTCCGCAGCCTGGGCTTCCGCTGACAATCTCTGCAAACGGCAGGACTAGTCAAGAACATCCCCCAGCCACTAACCTTCCGACTCTTCTTTCCCTTCCAAAGCCCGGTGCTAGGTCATGGCTGGCCTCACTAACCGGCGATTCTAGCTCCTCTCTGCCAAAAGCCTGTGGTGGAAAACTACAGAGCACAGCTTTTCTTACTTAGAGGGACTCCTTCTCCCCACACTATCTTGCACTCCTCTCCTTTCCTTATCATGCCTGCAGCTCTGTTCCCTCCTGTGGTGGCAAAATGGTGTATCTGGCAGCTGTCAACTCAGTGTGATTTGTCAGAACACTATGGAATAGCCAGCGTGTTCTAGACACAGGTACAGAGTCCAGGAGCTGTGACTTCAGTACAGAAGAGAACCAAAGTCAAAGAAGAATTAAGCAAGAATACCTCCCCCCAAAAAAGACAGAAATGAACCCCCTTCATTGTACCCTTCAGGAGTGATTGTTGTGGAGTCTGGAGGAAGAAGAGGATAAGTCAGGAAGTCTGTTTCCCAGGTCAGGCCAAGTTCCACAATCCCAGACTCTGGAGCGGACACAGATTTTTCGGGGATAGGGCTTTAGTGGCAGAGCTCTTGTTTAAGTAGCATGCCCAGGGGAACATCCCTGGCTCCTTTAAGACAGGGTGGGTTACAACAAGGGGTCTAGAGATGGTGCTAGTGGTTAACATGCTCCCTGCTATCTGAGAGGTTGGAGGTTCAAGTCCATTCAGAGAGCCTTGGAGAAAACACCTAGTGATCTACTTCCAGAAACGAAGCCACTGAAAACCCTCTGCTGACACCAATGAGGTCAGCATGAGTCAAGTTGACTCAGTGGCAGTTGGGTTGGTTGGTTGGTTGGTTGGTTGGTTGTTTGGTTGGTTGATTTGGGGTAAAGGGGTGCTCAGAAATGGTCATGGCCCAGGTCTTGTAGTATTATGGATAGATTTGTGTTCCCCTCCCCCCAAAAATGTTAAAATCCTAAGCCCTATTAGAAGCCCCAGTGGCACTATGGGTTAGGTGTCAGGCTTCTAATACTAAGATCAGTGGTTCAAACCCACCAGCCACTCTGAGGGAGAAAGATGAGGCTATCTACTCCTGTAACAATTTACACTCTTGGAAACTCTGAGTCGAATTTGATTTGATGGCCCTGGGTGTGATTGTTGGCGTTAGAAAGCTTCAAATACTTGTATGAACATGTTTAGAAATAGGGCTTTCTTGGATCATGTTAGAAGCCCTGGTGGGTCTGGTATCCTCATGGTCAGCAGTTCAAAGCCACCAGCCACTCCGAGGGAGAAAGATTGGGCTTCGTACTCCTGTAAATGGGGACCATCTTGGAAGGCCCCAGGGGTCGCGGTGAGTCAGCATTGACTGGGGGGCAGTTTGATTTCTCACCATGTTCATGAGGCCACACCGAGCAATGGGGGGCATGCACCGAATCACTTCTGGGGAGCAGGGGAAGCAGAACACACACAGGGGGGGGGGAGGTACATGTGAAGATAAACACAAACATGACCGAAGCCTCCACAAGCCCAGGGTTTCTGACAATGATTAAACCCATTGTAATCAAGTCCATTCTGGCTCACAGTGACCCTGCAGGACAGAGAAGAGCTGCCCCTGGAGTGTCCACAGTAATCATCTTTACGGAAGCAGACGGCCGCATCCATCACCCGTGGACAGACCTCCCACTGTGTGGTTCTCTTAACCACTTGGACACCAGGGCTCCTTATCAACTACTAGAAGGCATTTCCTTCTAGAATAAGGTGCCCAGTTGTCCTGCTTTTTTACAATTTGCCCCACGCCCTGCAACGTTTTAAAATTAAATATAAGACTATTCTGTGTTCCATGAACATTTCTGTTGCTCCATATAGACCAAATTTTTAATCCAGAACTCCCCCCCTCCCCCGGTCAATGGTATCCCACTTAAAATTTGGTCACTTTATACATCCTGAATCCACACTGAACCGTGAGAAAAGACCTTTCTGTTCCTTAAAATCCTCCGTTGTGGTGCTCTCCATTGCAGCAGAACTCCAGAAGCAAAACTGCCCTTTTCTGTCCGATGTATCAAAGAAACTCCAGCAGGAGGAGGAGCAGGGATGCCATCGCGGATGTCTGGGCTGCCCTCGCCGTGTATGCTTTCCTCAGGGCGCTGGTGGCGCAGAGCTAGAGTCCTCACCGCCCATGCTGCGGACCGTTCCTCTGGCATCGCAACGCCCTGCCTGGCAGGGGAGTTGACCTTTTGCTAGGTCGCTAAGGTTTCCCTAGAGCTTCCTGACGAAGACAGACTGGTGAGAAAGGCCTGCCAATCGACTTCCACGATTCACCGATGAAAACCCCTCGGATGGGAATGTTCGGATGGGCAGCATTTCATCCCGATGAGGGTGGAACGGTGGGGCAGGGATTTTCTTTCCAGAGGGGTAATAACACTTGCATTGTCGACAACGATGGCCCCCAATGACGTTCGGGTAGGGGGTGCAGTTGAAAGGACTCTAACTGTGCTCACATCCACCTACTCAGTCCACTCATTCCATCCCTCATCTACTTATTACCCCTCCATCCATCCTTCCTTCCTTCTTTCCTTCCTTCCTTCCTCAGCCATGCTGGCCGCCAGGTTTACTAGGCTGGTGCGGAAACTCAGGGAGCCTTGTGGATGTCAGTTGATCTTCTGTATCAAAGGGAGGTCACCATGGCTGTGCTCTGGGTTTGAAGAAGATTAAATAAATGATCTAGACAACGATCACCAGATCTATTTTGCTCGGTGCTGTAGAGTCTGGGGGCTGTAAGGCCCAGATGCAGTCGATCTAGAGGTTATAGATCTGGGGGCAGTAGGGTCTGATTACTCCTTGAGCCTCACCTGTCCCTGCCATCAAGTCTCTTAAGACTGTCACTTCACAGAAGTAGACCACCTCTTCCTTCCCCCTGCACCTCGTCTAGAACCATAAAGATCAATTCCCTCCTGCTTTCCTCACCCGGGAGCCCTGGTGGTGCCGTGAGTCACATGTTGGGCTGCTCCTTGCAGGTCAGCAGTTCAAAACCAGCAGCTGCTCCAAGGGAGAAACTAGAGACTTCCTACTCCCATTAAGAGCAGCAGTCTTGTAAACCCACACGGACACATCTGTTCTGTCTTACCCTGTTACTGTGAGTCGGACTGGCCCCCAGTGCATTTCTAGCCTGTTCAGGAATTTGGTATGGAAGGCACCTTCTAACTCTGGCCCCACCCCTGTCGTTATTTCATGGTTCTCTGGCTCCAGAAAGCTGCTATTATGTTTAGTGGGTGTGATTTGGAGCTGGGAAAGGTGGGGGGGGGTGCATTTGGGGAGGAGTGGAGAGCCAAAGGAACTCTGACGGACCAGCTAGACATGCCTCAGGTGGGGGCAGAGGGTGCTGGTGAAGTTTGAGAACTGACTGGGAGGCTGGATGCCTGCAAAGAGGTGAGGGAAGTGGTGGGAGATCTAGCCGGTGGGAGGCGGGAGGGAGGGAGTGGGAGTGAAGCTTTCTGTATCTCGATTGAAGATCAAAACAACTTCTATTCTTACAAATTCCCTTCGAAAGGCAGCCTCCTGGGACTGGGAAAGGAGTTGATTTCCCCACACAGCCTACCAAGCAGCCTGTCTGGACG
Source organism: Nesogale talazaci (assembly GCA_004026705.1). Classification (NCBI taxonomy): domain Eukaryota; kingdom Metazoa; phylum Chordata; class Mammalia; order Afrosoricida; family Tenrecidae; genus Nesogale; species Nesogale talazaci. The sequence continues at coordinate 1,612 of PVJH01017322.1, read as the reverse complement.
CCATCTGGCAGTTTCCCCAGTGGGAAAGCCGTGGGAGAAGCAATAGTGCCCCCACCCCAAAATACGGCCGGGGCTGCCATAGCCGTTGGCGAGCGGATTCCGACTCGGGGTGACTCTGCAGGACAGAGCAGAACTGCGAATCTTGATGGCAGCCGAAAGCGTCCTCTTTCTTCCGAGGAGCTGGGGGTGGTTTTGAACCGCTGACCTGGCAATGAGCAGCCCAACTGAAAGCCCACAGTACCAGGACTCTGAGACCCATTCGGTTTTGCTGTTGTGAGGTGCTGCCAAATTCTGGGTTCAACAAAACAAAACGCAGTCCAGTCCTGCACCACCACCACCCACAACCGTTCTCGCGTTTGAACCGGTTGCTGCAGCCTGTGTCTGCCTATCTACCTCATCTAGGGCCTGCCTCTTTCCCCTGCCCCTCGACTTGGCCTTCTGACTGTCACGGGACACTCCTGACAACACATCCAAAGTGCGTGAGATGACGTCTCGCCGTCCTTTCCTCCCAGGGACTTCCTGGCTGCGCTTCTTCCAAGATATATCTGTTTGTTCTCTTGGCAGGCCATGGCACTGTTGCTATTTACTGACAGCACAATAGTTAAAATGCATCGATTCTTCTCAGTCTTCCTTATTCCACGCCCAACTTTCACATGCGCCTTGGTCCTCAAAGTACCATCCTTCCTTTTGAACCCTTCCAGGAGACCTGGTGTGGTAGATTTGCCTGTTACAATTCATCGTTTGATATCTTGAATACCGCTTCCATCTATGCAGGCCTACATAGGACAGAGACAAATTATCCAGATGCAGGGGACCATTAACACGAGACCCTAGTGGTGTCCAAGTGTTATCACAGGCAATGGGTTTGCAATTTGTCTTGTGGTAAAGAATAACATAGAGCCACACCATAAGAGGGTTAGCATAACTTATTGCTCATGGGAATAAGAAAGCAGGCTGAGACTCAGTAGCGCAGTGGTTGAGTGTGGGACTGCGGCCGACTGGCTTGGCGGTTCAAATCCAGCAGCAGCAAGGCTGGGCCTCCCACTCCTACCAGAGGGCAGTGATGCCTAATAATAGAAAGCAAACAAACCAATAAAAAATGCTCATTGAACTGAGCATAGGAGGAGATATGTAAGTAGAAAGGGAAGGGGGAGGAGATACACGCTCAGGGTTTCTCTGGGAGAAGGTGACGTATTATCCACACGGGTGGGGCTTCCTTTGGGATGGAAGTGGTCTTTGAACATCTCGGTTTTGAGATGTGTTTGTGCGGCACCAACGACATGGTTCTGGCAAACTGTGGGTCCTTCCCATGAGTCTTGTGTTCTGGGTCCATCAGAGGCCAGCACTAAGTCTCTGGCACATGCCCCTGAATTCCACCACAGCACATACTAGATCTGGTGCAGACGCTTGTGGCCTGAACGTCTATAAGTGGGGAGATTAGCCATGGCAGATCAGTAAGAAGTGGGGGGTGGGATTCTTGACCTTTACCTGCATAGATTAACTACTATGTGCCTTCAAGGTACCTTGAGGTCTGAGTGGACTATCCTTCCACCTACCAGCTCTCACAAAGACTCATCCGCACACGGCCACTTAAAGGGGACACGAAAAGCAA
>PVJH01017321.1:0-47969 GCA_004026705.1 Nesogale talazaci | reverse complement strand
GGCGGCGGCGGCGGCGGCGGCGGCGGCGGCGGCTCCTCCTGGGAGGGCACCGCGCGCTTCCTTCCACTCCCCGCCCCCTCCGCGGGCAGCGCCTTGACTCAGCCTGACCCTCCTCACATCCCTGCAGCCCAGGCAGAGGCTAGAGGCCAGAGCAGGGGCTGGGCGTGGAGGGCTGGGGTGGGGGTTAGCTCGCACTTGGCTGGGACTAGCGTGGGTTCCCATTAGCTCCCATCACATTAACACGAAGGGGTACATCAGATGCGCTCCAGGTCACCTAGCCGAGGCCACCAGGTCAGAGAGGAAGTCCTGGCCCACTCAGGCCCGCTTCGGGAGAAGTCGGCACCAGGGCTTCACGGGAGGCCTGTGGGGCAGGTTGGGGGCCGAGAGGGAGGGGGACACTGAGCTGGGCCCTTTGGATCCCTGTCTTGGGTTGGTCTTACTCTGGGAGGAGACACCTTGGGGAGAGGGTGAGCAGCAAGGCGGGGCTTTCCAGGAATAGCCAGGCACAGCCCAGGGAGGAAGGAGGCCCGGGGCTGGGCTCTGAGGTTTGGGCAGGAGACGGCTGGTATTTCTCCTGGCACACAGCAAAACTGGGGAGCGCTAAGGATCCTTTAGGGTTGGGGTTTAGGAGGCTTTCTTTTTCCCTTTTCCTTTTCTCTATGGGAAAAAATAGCATTCACAGCATTTTTCAGATGGCTTTGGGCACCCTGAAAGCAGGAGTTCTTGGGCAGGCTATCCAGGGAGAAGAGTGGCTGGAGCAGTGTCCTCAAACTACGGCCCATGGGCCACATGAGGTCCACTGAGGACATTTATCCAGTCTGCCGACTGTTTTGCCTGCTTAACAGCCAACTCATCCTGGGTCTGCAGTGAATTTGTTCCTAGTTGTTGTTGTTTTTTTTAACTATGTCCTGGCTCTCCAACAGTCTGGGAAACAGTTAACTGGTCCCCCGTTGAAAAAGTTTGAGGACCCCTGGTCTGCAGTATTAGCCCCAAACACAGCTTTTCTTTCCAGGTCTTAAGAAAGGTGTCACAGGAAAAGGAAATAGAGGAAAGAAGTAGAGGCAAAGGGCATTTATAGAGGTCTAAATACAGGCATGTACATAGATAAATATATTTATGAATGATGAGGGGAAAATAGCTCTATGTACATATATTTTTAGGTGGAGTATTAAGGTAGCAGATGGACATTGGGCCTTCACTGAAGTATTCCTTTGATGCAAGAACCTTTGTCCTAATAACCTGGCATTCTGTGATGCTCACCTTTGAGACACGATTGCTGAAGACAAAGTGGGTGCATAGGCAAAAGAGGTGAAGAAGGCTGATGGTGCCCGCCTATCAGAAGATATAGTGTCTGGGGTCTTAAAGGTTTGAAGATAAACAAGGGAAGCAGTAAAGCCCACATGGAAGAAGCACACCAGAAGCAGTTCCACATGGGAACATAGGATGTTGATGGGATCAGGTATCGGGCATCAAAGAACAAAACAATCAAATCGTTGTGAATGAGGGGGAGTGCTGAGTGGGAACCCAAAGCCCATCTGTAGACAATTGGACATTCCCTTACAGAAGGGTGTCGGGGAGGAGATGAGTCAGTCAGGGTGCAGTATAGCAATGATGAAATATACAGTGTTCCTCTAGTTCTTTAATGCTTCCTCCACCCACCCTCATGATCCCAATTCTACCTTACAAATCTGGCTAGACCAGAGGTTATACATTGGTACAGAGAGAACTTGGAAACACAGAGAATCCAGGACAGATGAATCCCTCAGGACCAGTGGTGAGAGTGAAGATGGTGAGGTAGAAAGGGGGAACCGATCATAAGGATCTACATATAACCCCCTTCCTGGGGGGATGGACAACAGAAAAGTGGGTGAAGGGAGACATTGAACCAGTGTAAGACATGACAGAAATAATAAATTATCAAGGGTTCATAAGGGAGAAGTGGAAAAGGAGGGGAATAATGAGTCAAGGGTTCAAGTCGAAAGAAAATGTTTTGAGAATGATGATAGCAGCAAATGTACATCTGTTCTTGACACAATGGATGTGTGTATGAATTGTGATAAGAGCTGTACGAACCCCCCAAAGTGATTTTTTTTTAAAAAAGGCATCACACTGCCGCCTTTGGAAATAGTACAGTTACAACTCTCAACATCATTTTTTTTCTTTTCTTTTTTTTTCATTGGGGGGGGCATCACTGCTCTCCGGCGGTGGGAGTAGGAGGCCCAGCCCCACTGCTGGAATTGAACCTCCGTCCCAGTGGGCCGCAGTCCCGCGCACAACCACTACGCCACCGGGGCTCAGCCCTTTTTTTTTTTTTTTTTTCATTTTTTTACTTTTCTTTCAGCTCAAAAGGCCACACGTGATGGCCTGTCCAGTGCTCATTTCTACACCCTACTTCTTTGTTGTGTGGGGCTTAACATTTTAAAAGCTGGCAAGTAGCCATCCAAGACACCACAATTGTCTTCTAGACATTTGGAGCAATAAAGGAACAGGCAGAGTCAGGAATAGAAGGAAGATTTGGCTTGCTCGACTAACTGCCTTCTGTGCCATGACACCAGAAGAACTGGATGGTGCCCAGTTACCATAACTGAACCTTTTGAGCCAAGTTCTCATAGAACTCTGAGCAAAAGTGGGGGGGGGGGCGGGGAATCCAGAAGAGAATTTCAAAATCTCCAGAACCCCAGATGTCCTGAAGTCACGAAAGTTAAATGAGATAATCTTTAAACCTTTACATGAAGATGATCCATTCCCGGGAGTCTTAAAACCAAACAAGCCTTTAGTTCAATTAGTAAAACAACAGTTTAGCTCTAGATTAAAAAAAAAAAGTCTTCCTGGCGCATTGTACTCTTTTAAGAATGACTTCTGGGCTGAGCCCCGGTGGCGTCGTGGTTGTGCGCGGGACTGCGGCCCACTGGGATGGAGGTTCGATTCCGGCTCCCAGGAGCAAAGGCTGGGCCTCCTACCCACCACCAGGGCAGTGATGCCTAAAAAAATAAAAATAATAATGTCGCTGAAGAGTACAGAGGCCAGTGAAAAAATGCTGCTATAAACTCAGAGAAGCCTTTAGTAACCCAAATCCCCAAATGTGAAGCTCTCGTCTCTTGGCCGTGCCCCTCCACCTCTGTCTACACACTGTCTACACACTGCAGGTAGTTTCCAGTTCTCGAATCCTTCCCTGAAGAGTCTGTACTCTGACGTCAAAACCGCGGTCTGTTGCCAGTCACACTGGACCATATTCTTGGAGTTCGGGGGACAAAAAAGTCTCAAGAGACAAGATCAGGGCTGTTGGGTGGAGGGCACAGGCTTCTCAACGGAATGGGCAACAAGATCCAGCCGGGGAATCTCACCCGCGCACTTGGTCATTAGCTTAAAGGTTTGCCACACTAAGCCCCCGTAATCATGCAACATTACCCTTGGTGATCCTGTCCTCCTGTTCGCCATAGCCATGTGCGCTGACTGCCCTGCCTGGACTTGAACTACAAGTCACTCTTAAATTTGGGTAATTAAATATTTGGGTGTCTTTTTGTTCTTTTTGAGGAGGTGGGGGGTGGGAGGCACCCTCATGGAGCAAGTGTGTTCGTTGGAGAACTTACCATCCACTGACTGCAGAGACATCTTTAAACATAGGTTATTTGGCATAAATCCACGCATGTGTGAACATAGACACTAGTAGATCCCTTGTACATGTAGAAACTGCTGGACTGGCATATAATGTGCATTGTATGTGCTCAACAACAGGACATTTATGATTGTAAGAGCTGCCAAGGGCTCAGTTTTTCTCTGGTCCCGATGGGGGCCCCAAGAGTCTTTAATGACTTAACAGCTACTGTTTTTTTTTTTTTTGCTACTGGTTTATTGAGATATGAAATACAATCTGTTCCCAATGCAGGGCTCCCATCGAGGTGATTCCATACAAACTAACAAGCAAACCAGATCTAATCCATCTCAATCATTCCACTTCTGTGCACCAATCGACGGTGTCCGTCTCAAGAAAACCTGGCAGGAAATGCTAGCGCTGGTTATCACGGCTGGTGAGATTAGGGGAACATTTCTTTCTTTTTGCATATCTGCAGTGTGAATTTGTCTTTGACAGTCTGTGTGCAGCACTTGCAGGAGAATTAAAAAAAAAAAAAAGGAAAAGGATGTTTGTATTTTGTCGTTCATCGGGGGCTGGCCACAAGTTATTTTGGGCCCTGCCCCATACTCATCGTCTTAATGAAGCAGCCACCGCAGAGCCCTGAACCACCATGGGGTCAGCAGCACCCGGCCTCCAGTTCCGGGATGCAAGGGGGTCTAGGAGGCCAACGTTGCACTTTTGAGCCCCACGTGGCCCTTTTTGCGTTGTTGTTGTTGTTGTTTTTAAGAGCTCCAGAAGACAGGATGGACACCCCAAAGGCCTAAAGTCTTCTCTCTAGGTGCTCACCTAAGCCCAGCCCTGGCCTCTGCAGGTGCCCCTTACTGTGCTCCTAGTCTTAGGAGAGCCTTGCCAGTGAGCCAGGGAGGGAAACCCACCCCCTACACCTTAGACTGCCCGCGGGCGAGCGCCGGCCCCAGAAAGAAAAGCCAGCTCAGAAACCACAATCCCTTTGCTGACGTGAAGGACAGCCCGGAGCTCAGAGTGGTGGCCCCAGGCGCTGCGAAGTGGTGCAAGCAAGCAAGCAAGCGAGTCCCCAGTTCCTGTCCCCCACCCTCCCCAACACCTGGCCCCTCTTCCGGAGCTCTGGAATCTTGCTGGTCCCAGGCACCCCATAGCGTTGAGTGCCCCACCCTAGCGAGGCGCCACCGGGCACAAAGCCGCTGGGGAGGGGAGGGGAGCCTAAGACGCCCACTCTTTTCACCCCACCTGCCCAGTGCTGAAAGCCCCGGACTTGCCACTCCTGCCCCCCGGGCGATAGGCGGGTGGGAGCCTGGATTCGGGGAAACAAAGAAGTCACGCCCAAGCCGATGATCTACTGACTCATGAGAATCCTCCCCACCCCCCTTAGGCACGCTCCTCCCTCTCGCCCCTCTTTCCCTCTCCCGGAGTGCCTCTGGGAGGGAAGTGGCGGGGAGGGTCCTTGTTGAGGCCCCCTTGTGCTTCTCTTTCAGTCACTCGGCATGCCTGGGAGAGAGGCAACCGCCTGTTTGTCCCTAGGGCCAAAGTTCTCCTGCAGTGGCGGTTGTTAGCTGTCGTCATGGCGACCCTAAGAGTACTGAATAGAAGTGCTCCACGCAATTTTCAAGGATATGTCTTTTAGGCAGAAGATGGCCAGAGCTCTCTCCCAAGGCGTCTCTGGGTAGATGTGAACTGCTCATCTTGGGACTAAGCCCTGTACACGCTGCTGGATTGCTGTCACGAAGGCAACCTCTTCCAGTTCGTGGCTTTCACCTGTGGAGGGTTTGTGGTCTGGGGAGCTCATCTGCCCTTCGCACAGCAGGACTGGCCGAGGAGTTGAGTGGGACGCTGAGAGCCCTCTTCTGGAATCATGCACACGCGGCCCGGTGTGAGATGGCTGTGCTCCGCTGGCCCTGGTCCTTTGCAGCAAGTCCAATTGACCTCCGAGCGGTTTCTGTGACCCCTCTCCCTGGGGCTGGTCTAGGCTGTGCTGAAGGGAATTTGACAGCCACACCTTTCCTGTTCTCAACACTTACCTCCACGAAACCAAGGCCAACCCACTGCTGTGGAGTTGTCCCATCAGAACGGCCCTATAGGGCAGGGTTGAATCACCCTTGAGGGCTTCCCAAACCCTAACTCGGACAGGCGTGGAAAGCCCCAGCTTTTTTCCAAGAAGCAGCTGGTGATTTCAAACTGCTCACCTGGGCCAACTCGTCATCACCAGGTCACCAGAACACCAGTCACTACCCCCATCCCTACAATGTCAGGAATAGGGAGAGAACAGAGGAGGGACTTGTCTGGCCACCAGTTCTAGTAGAGGATGCCAGAAATGGCTTCGAATCCTCCTATCATCAGGCGGCCGAGGGCCTTGACTCAAGCTGGGGGCCTGCAAGACTTCCTCCGGCCTCCTCAGACACATCTGAGTGAGCCTTTCCCTCTGGAGGAGCGATGGCCCCTTGGCAGGCTTGCCACCAGGACAGAGTGGTGCAGGCGTGTCTTGCTTTCAGACAGGGCTGGCTGCAGTTTGCAAGTTTCCTTAGCTCTCTTGTCACTGCCCTCTGGGGACTGTGCCAAGGCCATGGTCAATATGGAAATGGCCAGGAAGTTTTCTGAACGTATAGCTTGGTATCAAGCTGAGTGCTCTCTGCCTTGGTATCAAGCTGAGCCATCTCCACCAGCTCCGGGAGGTGTGTTTGCTGGGAACCCATAGCGGGCTCGAGCTTAGGGACATTAGGAAGATGGTGTGAGACCAGACCGGGTTTTATCGGGTTGCGCCTCAGTTTGCTGTGGGTCCAGCTGCGCTCTCAGCCACCGGGTGTGACAGAGGAGAAGCGTCCCTGTGGGTCTCCCCGGCTGGTCATCTCTATAGGGCAGACAGCCTCCTCTTTCTCCTACGGAGCGGGCGGTCAGTTTGAAGGGGGGATGACCTTTCGGTTAGCAACCTCACTTGAAATCCATTATGCTCCCAGCGCTCCTCTGTGGGGGACTGCGGGTCACAACGTGTTATGTATCAAGCCTGTGGCTGAGGACACTGTGGGTTGGAAGAGAACCTTTTAAGGGCAAACGGGCCACCACTTTTTCTGGAGCCCCGTTTTGAGGCTGGCCGTGTCTCTGTGCACAGGAATTAAGGTCAGGTGCAGTTTCTCAGGGAACCGAGGTCCGGTTCCCATTTGTTGTGCCATGGAAGAATCCGAAAGCATACACCAAAAACACACCTGGAAATCCCCTCTGCGCTCCAGGACAGAAGCAACCTGGAAGGGACACGTTTGCCAAGTGCGTTGGCTTCCAATGTCTGCTCGAGACCTTAGAGATAGGAAGTAACGGAGGCCATGGAGAGGTGCAAAAAAGTCCCTCAGAGACTTTCCCACACGCAGGCGCTGAAGGTGGAAGGTGGAGAGCTAGTCGGCCTCCTCCCTCCTCCTCTCCCCCTCCCACCTTACAGCCCAGGAAATGGAAGCCTGTGGAGACAACTGCTGCCCACCAGGGCAACAATGGCCGAGCTTTGCACGGGGTTCCCTCGGTAGGGACACCCTACTCCCTAGCCTGAGGAAGAAATATAGGGAGAAGGAGAACCGGGGGTGGGGGTGGGGGGTGGGGCCGAATGTCGAGGTTCAAACGCAAGGCCTGAGGAGAAGGGAAGAGAAATGTCTCATCTCTTTGCTCCAAAGGGATGCCAACCTGTACTCCTTGTATTTGGCCCGTCAATTCAGATTCTGAGTCTGGCCGTCCCTATGCGTGTCAGGGGAGAGCGCTAATTCCAGAGGGTTTTTTATCGCGGAGTTCTCAGTAGATTGCCAGGACTTTCATCCGAGGAGCTTTGGGGGAGGTGGGAGAACGACTCGAAGCTCCCATTTGGGGGCTAGCCCCTGAGTGTGTTCAGCATTAGATATTAAAGAAAAACAAATGCACTGCTATGAGTCAATGTCGCTATTGGACAGGGTAGAGCTGCCCTGCGAGTTTCCAAGATCAGAGCCGTTGAATGGGAGTAGAAAACCCTGCCTTGCTTCCGCAGAGCTGCTGGTGGTCTTGAAATGTCAAACTTACATAACCACTGTGCTGTGAGGGCTCCATATTAAACTTTTTTTATTTTTTCAAAATAGGCTCTTCTTTTTTTTGGGGGGAGGGGGCATCACTGCTCTCCGGCGGTGGGAGTAGGAGGCCCGGCCCCACTGCTGGAATTGAACCTCCGTCCCAGTGGGCCGCAGTCCCGCGCACAACCACTACGCCACCGGGGCTCAGCCCTCCATCACTTCTATATGCCTGAGTCATTGACAACCGGTTTTCAAGTTGCACAACCATTTGCATCCTCCTTTTCCACGTGGCTCCTCCTCCATCGAATCGACATCAATCCTGTAGAATCTCAGGAGTCTTGCCTTCGAGTCGGTTCCAACCCATTGCAACCCTGTGCACAGCAGAACCAAACACTGCCTGGTCCGGCCCAGCCTTCTCCTTAAGCCCATGGTGGCAGCCACTGCATTAAGCCATCTCCGTCAGGGCTTTCCTCTCTTTCACTGACCCTCCATTTCTCCAGGAATGGTCTCTCCTGACCATATCTGTTCAAAGTAGGTAACAGACAAAGGGTTGCCCTCCTGACCTTCAAGGAGCCCCCCATCCCCACCCTCCCCCCATCCCCATTCTTTCTCCTCACAGATTGGTTTGTCCTTTTTGCCCCAAACAGTGTCTTTGGCTTAAGTTTTCACATTTACCTCGGGGCATTATTTCCGGGGTTCATTCAACCCCCACGACTCCAGAAAGTCTGCATTTCATGCAGATATAAAACAAGATGCTTCAAACAAAAAAACGAAAAACAAGACGCTGCTTTTGTATTTTCTTCCAATAGAGGAAGAGTCTTCCATAGGTGGTTTTGTTTGGTAGTGGTGACTGGTTAGTTAGTTTGTTTTTTTTTGAATGGGGGGAGTTTGCTTCCTCTTTCTTCCCCTCACCCCCTCATTTTCGTAACATCACATTGTGGATTGACAACATTTATTCTGTAAATTAGTTTGCTCATTCAGCAACTTCTAGGAGAGGACTTCAAGAAGGTCATTGAACATTCCGCTACCTTTTAGTTCCCCTTTTCCACAAACTTTTAGAAGCACCCCCCCCCCCGCCAATTCCCCGGCACAAACATTGTTTTGTGCCAGTAGTTTAAGTGACCAGATGTCCCACTTTTTAACAATTTTCCCTGCATCCCGATGCATTTTATGGTTTGTTTTTGTTTTGTTTTTTGTTTTGGGGGCATCACTGTCCTGGTGGTGGGAGTAGGAGGCCCAGCCTTGCTGCTGGATTTGAACCTCCAACCCAGTGGGCCGCAGTCACGCGCAGAACCACTACGCCACCGGGGCTCAGCCCTGCATTTTGAAATTAAATAAATATATTACAATACTATTTTTGCATTCTATGAACATTTTTGTTGCCCCATAAAGACCAATTTTTTTTTAGATCAAATTTTCTTTTTTTTTTTTTTTTTGTGGGCATCACTGCTCTCCGGTGGTGGGAGTAGGAGGCCCAGCCCCACTGCTGGAATTGAACCTCCGTTCCAGTGGGCCGCAGTCCCGCGCACAACCACTACGCCACCGGGGCTCAGCCCTTAGATCAAATTTTCAATCAAGAACCCTCCCCTCTCCCTGGTCAATGGTGTCTTGCCTAAAATCTGGTCCCTTCAATAGTTCCAGGTCATCAATGTCACAGCACTTTGCCCCCTTCCTCCTGAGCTCCCCGTTTCCATCTGCCCGACATTCCTAATCCTTCCCATCTTCTGAACACCGCACTGGAGCAAAGACTGCCCTTTGGGTCTCGTGGTTTATTGTTTTGAGGACCATGTTCCTTCCGGGGGTGTCTGTCCAACTTTACAGGCCTGCTTATTGTTTGGCTGACAGGTAATGCCTGGTTGGGAATGAATTCTGTTTCCGGTTTGAAGGTTGCCTCAAAACTACAGTCTCAGGGATCCACCAAGTTCTATGGGCCCAATAAATCTGGTCTTTTATTACCTTGAATTTTGTTCTGCGTTTTTTGGGGGCCCCTCTCCTCAGGACTCGCGAGTGTGGTCCTAACCAGAGTGGGCAGTAGTGCTGCCGGGTAGCGTGCGGCTCTCCTGTCTCCACCTGCGGGGCCTGGGCTCCCTGAGCGCCAGGAGCTCATCGTTGCCTCGGCGATTTCTTCTTCACCAAGCTGGGCTCTAGATGGGGGTTTTGCTCTGGATGGGAGCTGGGTGATTGCATTTGTTTGTAAAAAAGACATTGATGACTGGGATGATTCTAAAATTGTTGTGAGGGACAGGACTGGTTCTTCCTTCTCAAAGCTTTGCCAACCCCTGCTGGAGATTGAGGACCACAGTCATTGTCTCCGAGTCCATGCCAACTCATAGCGATCGCATCGGACTGAGTGGAACCGCCCCCATGAGTCTCGGAGACTGGCACTCCCCCCCCCCAGTGATTACAGCTCTTATAACATTCCATACACCATTTGTATCAAGCATATTTGTACACGTTGCCATCTTCATTTCCATGAAGGACCCATGGCATAAGTTCCTCTCCCCCTTTCCTTTTTTTTTGTTGTTTTCTGCTTCAAAACGTTTTAATATATTATTTTTTTTCTGGGAAAAGGTGACTGTTATTTGTCATTTTCTGGCAAGCACAGCCATCGAATGCTCCTTAGAAGCGAGGGTATTGAGACTTGGTCTCAAGTACTTTGGACATGTTTCCAGGAGGGGCCAGTCCCTGGAGAAGGACATCAGCGAAAAAAGAGGAAGTCCCTCAATGAGCTAGGGCAGTGTTCACCAGTCTCATCAGATCCTTCTGAGTCAAAAGTTTTCCGGATAGTTCATCCTCAACACCATCGCCATGTTTGCTTATCTGTATTCATTCAGGAACTCGGTTCCTGTGTGAGGAAGCATCTTTGTGTGCCCCTGCCAAGATGTCCCGAGTGGGACCTTGCCTGGGAAATCAGGCACCGCCATCTGCCGACACCGGCAAGGACTTCTGGGCCTTCCCCGATTCAGACAGAGTACCTAGAGGTTCCACTGGAAATAGGTCAGGTTCAGTGGGACATCAGGAGTCCAGGAGATACTTGGGCTATCTGCCTCCAAATTGTCCATACCCTCCAGGAACACCCTCATCATTGAACAAATTGGGTTGATCTCTGGCACAGGGCAGAAGAACATCCACCCCAGAGCAGAGAGGGAAAGGTACTGGAGGATTCTGGCTCATGTGGCATGATTTGGGAGAGGGGGGGAGGAAGCAGGCATCATTCTATGATTGAATATCTGATTCAATAGACCTTATCCAGTAGGCAGGAAGACGAGACCATGAGTTTCCACTTATTTGGTCTACCACGCCCCTTTCAGAAAAAAAGACCCAGTATCCCCCTTAGTAATGAAAAACTTTTGCCCATCATCCAAAAGAAAATGTAGGTATCTGTTTTGCAACTCCCAGGATTGTTTCAGCAGCTACCAGGGGGGCGGGATCACCCACTTTGGGAAATACTGGACTAGACGCCAAAGCTAAAAGTGAGAAGCAGTCACTGATATTAGCAGGGATGGAGGGGGGGCACGGTGGGTGTGGCCATTTCTGTGACTTGGGTAAGACTCATGTTTTTGTCTGTGTTTAGACAGCATTATGCAGTGGTCTTGTTTTTGTCTTGATCTATCATGGTCACAGAGTGTCCTCGTAGGATGAGCACGTCCTCCGAATGTGTTTATTATCTACAGAACACCAAGACCTAGCTGTGAGGGCTGGCGAGTTCGTAGCAACGCCAGGCCAACTTCCGGATGGTAGGGGCTGCCTCTCTCCTTCACAACATGTCCATTTTGAGATGATCCCTGCTTTCCAACAAGGGCTTGGCTGTCCAGTATCTAAATATTCAGATCCTCCCTGTACTCTGACCCAGTCACACCCATGTGGAACCAGCCAGGCAGGAGGACGTCATCACTGGCTTGGACTAGTGTGTATCTGTGTGTGGTTTTGTGTACATGTGTCTGTGGTCGCCAGCAGTTCCCTGATAAGATGGGAAAAGCGGCCAGAGGCGGTTCCACTTTGCTTCAGGGTCCAGCAGGACGGCCCATCTGTCCAGAAAAGGCAGGGGGGGGGGTGTGGTGCTGGCTGAGCTCTAGGTACAGGCAGGGAAAGTCAAACTCCAGAGGAGTAGGAAGGGGAAGGGGTTGGGGTGGAAGGGAAGGGAGAGTTGTTTTGTATAAATGGGTCTCTTGAGAAGCTGCTGGTTTTCCTTCAAGGAAACAGGCTGCAAGAGGTCACTGTGGGTCCCCCCCCTACCCCGCCCCTTTCTGCTCTCAGCCTCTTCTCCCAAACAGGCCCTGTTGATTAGAACCAAATCACGTATGTTGACCTCATCGGCCACGCAGAGGCTTAAGCTGACCTCTTTCCAAGCAACTGAGCTTCCTTCCCTCGGCTCCATCTCTTCAGGCCTGCTCCTCCCGGTGACCAGAAAACTCTGGAACTGTTAGGAAGTGGCGCCAGGGTGCCAACCTGATGCTCCTTGTAACATGGTGAGGCGAAGCCAGGCTGGAGACAAGTGCGTTGGCTCCAAACACTGGCAATTTGGGCCAGCGCTTCCTCTCTGGGTGTGACCAATTGTGAAGTGCTGGTGGTGTGGCCCAGCTGATCAGAGGGCCAGGCGTCTCCTCACACAGCTCCTCTGTGCAGGCAGAATGGTGCCTACTGGCCTGTCCAGATGTTCTGCCTCCAGGACGAAGTGGCATGTGGCAGGGGTGGGGGTGTCCTCCCACAAGCAGCCTGAACATAAGAGAACAGAGCTTGCAAAATGGAAGCTCGTTTATATACTAAGCCCTGTTGTTGAGCGTCATCCACGCCCAACCAAGGACTTGTTCAGTACTTTGCCAGGGTTCTGGCGGTGGGCAGTGGGGGTGGGTAACTTAAAAGAATTCACCCCAGTTGCACACTCACACGGGGCCAACTGCATGGTTTTAAAGACGCTTCGTGGGACGCGCCAGGGTCTTTGCGTTGGCGGCAATATTGAACTGCTAGAGGCGTCCACTGGCAGTGGGCATCCGACTGTACCCCTCCTAATGGTCCGTCGTCAGAGCCTGCAGGGCAGCCAGCATCCCAGTTCCCCTCGTGTGCGGGTGTGTGGAAGCACAGTCATTGGACAGCTGGCAACTCCCTTTAAACAAACCCAATAGGAAAACCAAAACAAGCCCCTCCCCCCCGCCACAAACTGGGAATAATTCATCAAAAGATTCATCATAGGGCTCTTGAAAGTTGTAAATATCTCCTCTGACTTGAAATGTGACTGCATTTGGAAACTCCTCGGTGATCAAAAATGCACAAGCTGGGGCGTGATCGGCACCACCGTCTTCCTCACCCGGGAAACCATCCGCAAAGCCCGGGTGCCTTTCATGTGATTTAGATGCAAGGAGTTAGGGGAGGGGCGACAGCTAGTTTGGGGGAGTCACTCATTGGGATCTCATAAAGGGTGGGCTTCTGGACTTGATGCCCCGCTCCAGGCTTCTGGCGTCTCCAGCCACCCTTCAACCCCTGGAACAAGAGGCCATGCCCAAGAGTGGCAAATGCAACCCGACCCAACCCACTGCCATCAGGTAGCCTGTACTCACAATGACTGTACAGGACAGAGCGCAACCCACATGATTTGGGAATAGACAGCGCCCTTTCCCATAGGGCCGCCGACTCTCTGATTCCAGGTAAAGACAATGCGGTTACTGATGGGTCTTTGTCCACAGTGGTTTAGCAAGCACCTACGAGGAGACAGACCCCATCCTAAACTCTACAGCTGTGACAAGAGGGCCCACTGCTCTCAGGAAGTCTCTGCCAGCCGGGAGGCCCAGGGCTGGCCAGAGCTCCAGGCAAGTCTTCACAGGAGTCTTGGAGGAGGGGGTGTCAGAGGCCCAGTGGGTGTGGTGGGGTCCTCGGGGCTGAGGGGTCATGCCCTTGGCAACGGGTCCTGAATGTGGGGGGGGGGCTTCTCCTCCTCAACCTTCCGAGAGAACACATGTTCAGTTAGAAGAATCTGGTTTTATTTAGAGAACATTAAGAATATGTCGACATGGTTGAAAACATTCACGAAGGGCTTGATCATTCACACTCAGACACACAGAGGACACTTGTGCTCCATAAAAAAAGGGCTCCCGCACCCAATCTACTCGCTGCCCGACGTAAGCCATCAGTCTTCGTGGATGTTGAAGAGCTTGGCTACTTCATTGAGATCTTCATGTTGCTCCCCATCCTTAATGATCTGAGGGAGAGAAGGACCAGCGGTCACCCACACAGTGGGGCAGCCTGGGCTAGAGCCCTCAGCACACTCTGAGGGGGTTGGGGGGATGACAGCTTTCTTTATTAAATACTGTTATTGGGGGGTTTTACATCTCTTATCACAGCCCATACATTCCTCCAGTATGTCTAGCACATATGCCACCATCATTTTGAAAGCTCTTCCCGCTTGAGCCCCTGATATCAGTTTCCCATTTCCTCCCCTTCTCACCCTTGCCCACCCTCCCTCACAAACCCTTGATAAGTTTTGTTTTTTATCATTTTCATATTTTACATCATCCTCTATCGCCCCTCACCCACTTTTCCTGTTGTTTGTCCCCCTGAAAGGGGATTATAGGTGGATCCTTGTAATCGATTCCTCCCCCCGCCCACCGTACCCTCCCCTAATCCTCCTGGTATCTCTACGCTCCTTGGTGGCCCTGAGGGGTCCATCTATCCTGGATTCCCTGTGTTGCAGACTCTTATCTGTAGCAGTTTCCATGTTCTGGTGTAATCCGATTTGTAAGGTAGAATTGAGGTTATGATAGTGGGGGGAAGGACACATCAAAGAGCTAGAGGAAAGCTGTGTTTCACCGGGGCTAGACTGCACGCGACTGGCTCATCTCTTCCCCGTGATCCCTCTGTGAGGGGATGTCCAATTGTCTACAGATGAGCACTGGGTCTCCACTGCATGCCCCACCCCCCAATTGACGACAGCTTTCTATCGACTCCCAGACCACCCAGCCAAATCCTCAGTAATAAAAAGACAAGTGCCCGAGCCAAGGCGAGGCTTTTGTTCTGACTGGGCACAGCGTGACCCAGGAGACCGAGGCCATCCCAGCCTACACCTCCCTGCTTCCTCTCCGAGTTCGAGCAGGTACCTACCTTCCTCGCGATGGGCATTCGGTTGAAGATGTTCCAGAGCACGATCCCCACCACCACCTTGTCCCTGAGGTAGAAGATGACGCCTTTGCCGTAGTCCTCCCCTTCAGTGGGGACCTGCGGGGCTGCCGGGTTACTTGGAGGGATGGCGATGTTTGAGGCCTCACACTCGGTCTCGCTCTCAGATCGGATACCAGTCCCTGTGGCCAGCCGCCCCGAAAAGACAGACGGACAAACAGACAGACACATTGGCCCAGCACCTCAGTTATGAGACTGGAAAACTCTCGGAGGTCAGTGGCTTTTGAAACTTGCTTCGAGATTCTTCCCCTTCATTAAACACAGGTTTCTTCCAGCCTCTCCCCACCAACAAAGCCACGGAAGGCCCTGGCTTGCCAGCTCTTGGGCACTGGGTCAGTCTGACCTGAAACTACCGCCACCCCCACCCCCTGCCGATTTTTCATTCTCAATATACGATAGAGAGCTTTCCTGAGAGCGGAGCTTCTTGCTGGGTCGTCCACTCCTTTGACTATGTGATTTACCCAGTGGAAGACACGCTCGCTGACACGGGAGGCACACGCGGCAGCAGACCCGGCCAACGCCAGGACCTGCACCGCCTGGTCCAGCGCAGCGGGCCCCACGGAGCGCTGCAGCTTCACATTCCTGACAGGGGAGCCCCCTAACAGGGGAGCTCCTGATGTGCATGGGCCACGATTCAAACACTCTGTGGCCTGGCCCCTCTCCGTCACCAGAAGCTAGTGCCTTGGACAGAGCAGAGAGAGAACCAACCCAGCACCGCAGAAAGTTCTATTGGGCTGCATTGTTAGACGGACATGCCAGCCAAAGCAGACCCTCAGCAAGGAGAGTCCTGCTCGCACGTGGGTGGGGGGGGGGTGACTGGGTGCCTGTCAGTGCGTGAGGTGGCCCCTTTGCCATCTGACAGCCGCTAAGCTAGCTGATCCCTCTCCAGGATCCCACTCCCGGGCGAGAGGTCAGAACTCAGGAGCTCTGCAATCATGTGTTTTAATTCTTCTTAAAGAGCTATTTGCCCTTGAAACACCTCTGGCGAAAAGGCACAGGGGTGAAATAACTGGAGCCAAGGTCAGAGGAGGCAGAGAGCGCGAGGCCTTGGAGTTAATGAAAAAGATGTGAGTGGGAGCACAAGAGGCCCATTCCAGGCGTGCTGCCTCCCGTCTGGAGAGAGCTCTGGCCACGACTAGCAGGAAGCCAAAGCAAAACACCAAGAGACCTTCTTCCTTTCCCCTAGAGATACGCGAAGGCACAGGGCTGCCTAGTCAGCTCCTGTCCGGAGGCTAGGGCCCTGGAGCCAGCTGTCTCCTAGCCCTCCGGGCTGGGGGGGGGGGGGGGCAGGGGGGTTGGGGTGGCGCTCTGGCCTTGGTTTATTTACAAGCACATAAAAAGAGGGCTTGATTGGTGGCACCAATGCAGACACCCCCACCCCCACCTCCTCGGGGAGAAGAGGAGCAAGGGCAGGACTTTCTTACCAGACTGCTCGGTGGCAGATTTGGGACTGTCTTCAGCTGTTGCTTTTGCAAATACACCAACAGTGGGCAAACTACTGTCCACAAGGCCAATAGCTTCATAGCCAACATCTGGGCCCAAGTCGCTCCTTTGGCGGGAAAAGAGAAGAGAGGGGCGGGCAG
Source organism: Nesogale talazaci (assembly GCA_004026705.1). Classification (NCBI taxonomy): domain Eukaryota; kingdom Metazoa; phylum Chordata; class Mammalia; order Afrosoricida; family Tenrecidae; genus Nesogale; species Nesogale talazaci. The sequence continues at coordinate 31,596 of PVJH01017321.1, read as the reverse complement.
TGTAAGCAGCAGCATGGGCAACGTGCTTTCGCACACACGGCGCTGTTACACCCACCAAAGAACAAAACGACGCACGCCAAACGTCTCCGTCTCCCACGGGGGCAGCAAGGGGCAGCCAGGAGAAAGGTGTGCTGGCCGTGTCATAGGTCACATACCCATACAACCAAGGCCACCTTATTAGCCTTGGAGCCCAGGTCACATTCGGGGAGGGGTGGTGGTGGTGGGGACACATGCCAGGCATTTGTTACTCACTCCCTTCCTTTGAACTTGTCCGGAAATGGCTGTTGTGGAGCTTCAAAGGGGACTCCCATGTTTACAGAATCTGGGGTTGAGGTATTTAAGGGCACCACCAACCGACAGTAGTTCCCCTGGAACTTCGTTCTTTAGGCGTTTTTTTTTTTTTTTTACCCTCCCAGCCTTCAAAAATGTTTTCATTACTTTGCCTCCATCTGCTCCAGCAGATTCCTGGATAGCGCCGCAACAAAACTACAGACCTAGGTACGACTCACTGGGTCTTCCTCCCACGCTCATGCCCACGTTTGCAGGCATCTGCTTCTGGAAGACTGGCCTCTGTGGCCTTAATTCTTACCAACCTCAGTGCCTCTATCACGTTGACTGGCCTGCACCTCCACTCCCAATTGTCCAGGGATTTCCCCCAAGCCTTCCCTTTCCAAGCCTGGAATGCTTTCTTGGAAAAGGAGCATCTTCATCTACTTGGTCATTTTCTCTTAACTGTTCTTGAAAACGTTGCCAGAAGGTTGTCTTCGTGCCTTCTGCTGTGTGCTGGGAACCTCACAGACTATTTTGGGTGCAGACAGCTCCCATCCCCCCGCCCCCTGCTCCCAGCCCATGGTTTTGTCCGCATTGAGAAGGCTATAGCCACTTTGTTTCTGGTGTCTATGGTCTTGTTATCTTTCTGGTTGCAGCAGCTCTCTGGCTGGGTGTCTTCAGGTTCATAGCTCATAACTGTACAGTTCAGGACCATTGTTTTCCTAATGGCAGTCTCTTCCATGAGTTGACCCTGAAACTCATCTGTTATTTCTTTGCTGGCCACTCATCAAGCAGCATGTGATCGCCTACAATGGACTCCCATCCGCTGAGAAGTCCGCCGACAGGAATAGCTGAGAGGCCCCGGAACCTTGACTTTTTTTTTATGTAGCACCCCTTTCAAATCAACAAAGCCCAAAGACTCAACTAGGGCCAGCCTCAGCACTCAGCGAGGCTCTGAAAGCCTACCTGCAGGGAGGGTTACAGACAAGTGGGCTGTGTGTTCCCCACCACAGCACTCAACGAGACTCTGAAGGGCCATCTACAGGAAGGGATGGCAGATGAATGGATTGTGTCTCCCGCTGCCTCCGCACTGAACAAGCGTCTGAATGGCTAGCTGCAGGGAGGGTTATAGATGAGAGTGGGCTGCACTGCTTCCGCCAGTAGGTTGGGTTCAGTAGGGTTAGCAGCACGGAACAAAACAGAATAGAATCTAGACCTTAGAAGCATCCCCTCTCCTGCCCAGGACTCTCTGTACAGCTGGCCTCTCTAGGTTAGAATGCACAAAGATGTTCAGATGGAACTGCCTGTTCTTCTCAAACCCTTTCAACCTGGGTTCAAATGAATTCGGGCCCCAAACAACTAGACGGTTACCAGAACATTGACTGGTGCCAGTAGGGTTTGGCAGCACCGGTCATGTTTTCTCCAGCCAGGCGTCCACTGACGACAGCATGGTCGTGGTGCTCTACTCGCCTCCTGCCCAGTTTGATGTCATAGAAGCATGCAGCATCTCCTGCCTTGGGGAATCCACACAGAACATGAAACAGGAGAGGTAAGAGACAAGAGTTCAAAAGTAAGAATAACAGGGGGTCAGAGGGGAGGTGCTCAAAGAGCCCCTGTAATGTTCACAAAGAAATGCTTCCCTGTATGCTACAAAAAAGGCATACTCCGACTGTCAAAACTGGGGGCGAGACCATCTATGAGGATTTAGTCGAGGTTCCCACCTAGTCACCCTGAGCCGGCCCAATGTCAATGGAGGCCTGGGGGTCCTCGTTTGGCCCTTCTCAGAGACAAACCAGTGACTGTTCTTCTATAAACTGGAGCTCCACTTTTTTTCATTTTGGCATCACTGCCCTCTGGTGGTCGTGGGAGCTATTCAGCCTTGCTGCTGCTGGATTTGAACCGCCAAGCCAGTGGGCCGCAGTTCCGCACTCAAGCCCTTATGCCACCGGGGCTCAGCCTGGTCGCTCAGTCTTCACTAACAGCTACTTACCGTGGACATGCTGTGGTCAAAGCCCTACTACGTCATCAGGGTTGCGGGGATGCGCTGACATGGCTTTTGTCAACAATGGTGCATGACCCCTTAGAGAAAGCTACAGTGCCAGCCACACTTACAAATGTGCAGCCGAGCTGAACCAAGTGCAATTGACAGAGAGTGGGCCAGCCGTGTGTGTGTGTGTGTGTGTGTATGCGCATTCGTGCGTAACAGGATCAGTTTGGAGAAGGATGTGGTCTTTGACCTCTCGAGGCTTTTGTTCATCTTTGTGGCTATCCAAACTCCCTCCTTGAAACTATCTTGACATCCCACCAAGTGAAATCCACTCAATGGATTCTTGGCCAGTCACTGGCCTGTCAATAGAGTCCTGGCGGTAGAGTGGTCACCTGTTGGGCTGTGATCTGCAAGGTCTGCAGTTGGAAGCCATCAGCCGCTCTAAGGAAGAAAGATGCAGCTCTGTACCTCCGGTAACGAGTTAATGTCCCGGACACCCAGAGGGGCACTTCTACTCTGTCCTATAGGCTTGCAATGCGTCAGAGCTGACTCAAGGGTAGGGAGTTTGGTCTTGGTTTGGTCTTCCGACACAGCCCAAAGTCACACAGAAAGCAGTTTTATGATATTAGTACATGGGGGGTCAAAAGCAGACTACTAATGTGTCTATGTGGCATTTACCACAAACCCATGGGAAACCAAGGTGAGACACAGGTCCTTAAAAGCAAAGGGCAGGAGACAACACTAAGATCATCTGGGTGGCTGTTGGTGGCTCGTCCCCTTTCCCTGCACCTGAGTATGTATTCAGAACTAGTTCAATCAACAGCCCCACTCCAAGTATGAGTTACCTAAAAAAAACAAACAAGAAACTCAGAGGGTAAACAAAACAAAAAACCCAACCAACAGCCCTTCTGCGTTCCTGTGTCCTGAGTTGAAGAGCCCATAATCAAAGACAATACACTTGTGACGACCTAACAATGGGGGGAATTACCTCATGGTTCCTATGGGTGCTGGGCTTGTTTGTGTCATTTTTAAAACAGCTAAAAATAGTACTACAAGGAAAATGAAAGCCGGGGCTTTTCCTTTCAAAGGAGTCTGGTACAGCAGCGCTGCACCCTCCATTCCTGGGCTCAGGCCAGAGCAAGGGGTGGGCAGGGCCAGCCGCAAGCGGGGCTTCGGTGTCCACGGTGGGGCGGGCCGCAATTCTGCCACCATGCTGTGGTGTTCATCCCCCCACCCGACACACACACCTGCAGCATTTTTCCAGCTTCTCCTTTTCCTATGCTGTCAGGTCGTGGGGCAGCTGTCATGAGTGTCCCCCCCACTGGGCCAGGGGGCAGAAGGGAGATGGGGCGGGGTCACACTTACCACCCAGATGTTGGAACGAGCTTGGAGCTCTGCGTTTACCCGGAAGCCACCAAAGTCTGAGTCGATTTCTAGCCCACCAGTCTTGGCCAATTCCACGTTGGGCTCCAGGCCCACAGCTGCCACTATGTGGTCAGTTTCAACCTGGGGGGAGTAGGAGGAGAAAGCAAAAGTCCTGCTTTGATCTGAGTCGAGAGTCACACAACCAGGTGTGTTGGGATCCCTGTTCTTTTTTTTTTTTTTTTTAGTTTTTTAGGCATCACTGCCCTCTGGTGGTAGGAGTAGGAGGCTCAGCCTTTGCTTCTGTGAGCTGGAATCGAAGCTCCATCCCAGTGGGCCGCAGTCCCACGCACAACCACTACGCCACCGGGGCTCAGCCCGGGATCCCTGTTCTGTTCCATGTTATCCATAGCTGGTGATGAGCCGCGCCACGAGGGCGGGTGGGAAACGTCTAATGCTGGGGATTGTGATGGGGGTATGGCAGCTGCCAGGAAATGAGTGAACTGGTCACAGACCAAAGAAAGTGAACGGACAGGGGAGAGGAGAGTATGCATATTTGCAAGCAGTCCCCCGGCCCCTCGTCATCTGCCTGTCTCCTTACCTTCCTGCCATCTTTCAGCTTGATGAGCAATTTGCCGCCACTGACCCCCACTGACTGCACGATTGCATTAGGCATCACCGTAACCCCCTCTGTAAAGGTAAACGAGACCTGAGGCTGAGCCGCTCAGCCCACCTCCTCGGCGCAAAGGAGGGAGGCCAGCCAAAGGCAGCTCATGGCAAAACCCAGACTGGCTAGGGCGCCAGCAGCCTCAGCAAGCACTTCATCCGAGTGGGGGAAGCACTTCTCTGGCTGGGTGGCAGAGCTTAGGCCAGGTAGCATACACTGCCTTGGTCTGAACTGGGAGCAAAGAGAGGGGCTGTGTGGGAAGAAAGGCTTTCTACCTCGTCTGACTTTGTCCATGGTCCAGTTGCTGAGGTATTCAGGGAGAATCTTCCCCATGTTCCCTTTCTCGGGGAAAAGCTGGATCACTTCTGTGCCCAAGGCTTGAGCTGAAAAGAAGAAACAGAGTTGGTGTAGCAGGAGGGCCACCCTAGGGAGACAAGTGAGAAGCACAAGCAGCGGATGACAGCCACTGACTAAACACAAGGCGAAGCTGCAGCCCAAGCCCGAGCTTCCATTGGGCCCTGGGGCCGAGGACCTTGGAGCTGGAAGTTCACTCATCAGGCAACTGTGACAACTGCCAGAACTGCTATCCCTTATACTCATGTGACTACCTCAGGCTTACGCAAGTGCTTTGAGAATCTCTGACTAGTCAGTACCCTCCTGAGTGGATGCCAGGGATCCACAAAACTGAGAAATCCCCTTAAGAAACAAGGCAGCTGGCCAATCCTTCAGTGTGCTGAGTCAAGAATGTCTGCCTTGAGCATTGTGATCTCGGAAAAAAACACTTGCAATGGCCTAACGCCAACAAGAGTAACTCGAAAGGTTAGATGGGAAGCTCATTGGGGACAGAGTTGATGTTAATTGACTGGGAAAATAACTCTGAAAAGGAAGGAGAGCTAGTGAATTTGAAGGTGCTAAGTGAGGCATGGAAATGCGCAGGTAGAAACTGTTGAGGTTATTTTGCTGTGTGTCTGTCTCTCGACAATTGTAAAAAACAAACAAACAAAACACAAGACGCAAAGAAAAATGGCTGCCAAGGAACAAACCTGAACGTCCAGTAACTGAGGAAAAGTTGTTAACTTTCTGACAGGGAGCAATAGGTAAAGGAACATATTCTTCAGCAGTTTACAGTGCCTTCCCCATATGAAAAATTCGCAAGGACTCCTGTACTAGAGACTGGATCAGAGGAAGTAAGTACCCCGCTAAGTTGCTGTCTTGGAACTAATGTCACCATAGAGGCCCAACCCAATGCTCTTTCCGGAAGACAAACCCCCAAGAGTGTATGAGGGGTGGCTAGAGGAGTTGATAGTACCCGCTAGCCAATACTCACCCTTTCTCCCAAGAGCACAGGCCAGTTCGCTGCCAAGGAAGCCCCCACCAATAATCGTGATCGATTTGACTTCTCGTGAGATCTTCTCCAAGGTCCTGAAGTCTCCAATCTGCAGGAGCACAGCAATTGAGCGCCCCCCGTGTCCCCAGAGGGGTGCAGAAGAACTCGAGGAGCGCTTTGCATCAACATCTTTGATGATTATTTGCTGCTAAAATCTTTTCCTTCTATGAAAGCAAAACCAATCTCATAGGCCCTTAAGTCAGTCCTGACTCACAGCGACCCTCTAGGTCAAGGTCAACCTGCCGAATGGGAAGTCAGAGACAATCATGCTGTACAGGAGTCAAAAGCCAAGTCTCGGTCCCTCAGTCTCTATGTATCAGTGACAGCCAGCTTTTTCCTCCCAAACTGTCGCCATACTCTTGCTCTCGATGGTGAGCCTCAACTAGTGGTGGTTTCATGTCCCCTCCATCTGACCCTCCCCACCTAGGGCACTTATGTCAATGTCTGGAGACCATTGTGGTTGTCAGCCTGTGGTGGGGGTTGGGGGCATGCAATGGGTGTCTAGTGGGAGGAGGCCGGGGACGCTGCCCGACATGTGATGATGCCCAAGCCTGGCTCAATATTCGACCCTCAGTGGTGCCAAGGTGGAGGCAATCTATTCAATCAAGCAGAACTCTTGCCAGCTCTCTGTCCCCGCTGTTGCAAGCAAAGCGTGGTATAAAGACGCAAACACCCTCATCCCGTTCACTCAGTGACTTTTAACTTTTCTCCTCCGCTCTTCGACAGGTGCACTTGTGGGGGAAATGGCCAAGAGCCTAGAAGGTGCGCCGGCGGAGTGCACCAGGACACCCGGACGGTGGCAGGGCAGTCAGTAGCAGCACCTGAGGCAAGGGGTGGGGATGGATGGGCTCTGGGCCGGCTGGGGCTAGACACAGACCTGGGCTTGCTCCCATCCCTGCCGGGCCCCCGAGATTCCACTCCACTTCTTCTGAAGCAACACATTTGTAGCCCCAAATTACCTTCCTGAAGAGCGTGGTCCGACTCCTCACCTCAGCACCGGCTCGATCGATCGCAGACAGGTTCCGTGGAGTGCCCCCTGGAGATCCAAGGAGGGGAACCCTCTTTAGCCCAGATGAGCCAAGCCCCCACCCCATCGACAGAACAGGAACGGCTTTCATCTGCGCGGGCGGGGGTGCTCCCTGCCAGTGCCACCGCAGCGTCAACAGGATGTGACTGCCGCACAGCAGCTCTGACCAACTTCCTTTGAGAAGCAGATTTGAGTCTCTCATCAAGGGCCCTGTCCTGCTGCCTGGGAGCTCAGCGCTGCCTTGAGCACGGACCACTTGTTTACAAAACGGCTGAGAAGCCCAGGGGTTACGCATGCATTGAGGTGAGAACTGCAAGGTTAGCGGTTCGAAGTCAGCTGACTCTACAAGAAAAAGAAATGGCTCTATTGTTAACAATTGCCGCCTCAGAAACCCATGCGGGTAGCTATTTGGACTATGAATCTGGATCGACTCAATGGCAGTGAGTGGTTCTGGTCCCCCTAGGAATCCTTGGGTGGCAATAGAATGGTTAGTGCTTGGCTATGAGCCCAAAGGGTGGCAGTTCAAACTCACCCAAAGGCACCTTGGAAGAAAGGCCTGGCAGTGCGCGTCCCTCCCCAAATCTAGCCACTGAGCAAGCAGAGTTCACGTCTCCTCTGAGACAGAAAATCGGCTTCGTTTTCTCTTTTGTAATCTTTGAGCCTGACTGACGCTGGTCACGATTTCTCAGGGTCATGGACAACCTTCTCCAGCACATAGCCATGCTTACCACCAGGAGTGGCAGGAGTGACCTACAAGGGCAGGGAGCTGGGACAGGGTGCCCGAGAGAAGATGCCCCCCTTGGGGGCTCCACTTCCAGTCTCTTCTGGGGGAGCAATGCCTTCTGAGGAGGAGGAGCTGGATCCAGGCTCACACTCTCACCTGTTGCTATCAGGCATTTCTCATAGGTTATATGGGAACCATCGTTCAGTTTCACCGTGTTGCCTCTCACATCCAGATGCACTACCTGGTAGAGAGAGAGAGAGAGAGAGATTGATTGAGATTAACTGGCCTGTAAAAGAGGCATTGCTGTTGCACTTTAATTCATGTAACCTAAAGTTCACCCATTTAAAGAGCACCAAACGGGTGGATTTGAGTATATTCACTGTGCTGTGTAAACCTCCCCAGTATCTAATTCCAAAACATTTTCATTTCCTCAGAAAGAAACGGGGCTGTACACAGAAGCAAGCCACTCCCTCCTTCCCCCAGCCCCCTGGGCCCCAGTTTCGAAGAGTCATCTGCTAGGGGCGGGCTTTGGACACAAACTCCCCCCTGTTCACCAAAGGCCCTGGAACCTGGCTCCGACTTTTGCTCCGAGCCACACCCAGAGGATCTACAGCCCTCAAGTTTGACATCTAAAACCTCAACCACCCCACTCTTGGAGGACAACTTTCTTTTTTAAAAAGATAACTTTAAGAGCAGTGATGCCCCCCCCCCAAAAAAAAGATAACTTTATTGAGGCTCGTACCACTCTTATCACAATCCATCCATCCATCCATGGTGTCAAGCTCATTTGTATATTTGTTGCCATCGTCATTCTAAAAACTTTCACTTTCGACTTGAGTCCTTGGTATCAGCTCATTTTTCCCCTCCCTCCCTGCTCCCCCTTCCCTCAGGAACTCTTGACAATTTATATATTATTATTATTTTGTCCTATCGCACACTGCCCAGCGTCTCCCTTCACCCACTTTTGTGCTGTCTATCCCCCAGGGAGGTGGTTATGTGAAGATCCTTGTAGACGGTGTCTTGGAGGACAACTTTCTCCCCTTGCAGCTTGCTCTCGGCTCCTCAGCCACCCGCTGTTTGCTCCTGCTAACGAATCTAGCCCAATGGTCCAAGGGCAGCACAGCCACACGATCCCTTCATCCTGAATTCCCTTGCACTCTACTCGGGCTCCTGGTGGAGAGCTTCATCTCTGGAGGCCGAGAGACCACGTTCCCAGCGTTTGCTCCGCTAGTGATTAGCTAGGAAAGCTTCATTCAAGACATATTGACTATACCTACTGTTTGCCAACCCAACTCACAGTGACCCTATGGGACAGAACCGCTCCATAGGCTTTCTGAGGCTATACATCTTTCCAAAATCAGACTGTCTCGTCCTTCTCTCTTGGAGATGGTGGGGGTGGGGTAGGGTGTTTTCAAACCACAGCACCACCAAGGCACCTTCAAGCAACTTGACGGCCATAGATTTGGTCTGGGTACTGTATGCCCAGTGCTACACTAAGTGCAGGAGACACACTGGTGACAGACACTGGAGACTTCCCTGGGGAGGAAGAGCCCAAGCATATGAGTTAGGAAATGCTGACTAAGCGCCCTGGTGGCACAGTGGTAAAGTACTCAGCTGCTAACTGCAAGGTCTGCCGTTTGAACCCGCCAGCTGCTCCTTCGAAGAACAATCTGTGTCGGTGTGCTTCCGTGCCCTTGACGCCGCCACAGGGTCACTGTGGCTTGGAATCGATCTGGTGGCAGGCAGTAAGACCAAGTGCAGATGGGGTGCTGATGGGGCCCCACAGGTGGCCCCGGGAACCTCAGCCAGGCGTGCGCCCAGGACAGTGGAGGTTGGCTGGCGGACTTGCGTCTTTAGTCTCTTTTGCTTGGTCCTTGGCCTGCACCTGTCCCTCTCTAGCTGCACCCTAGTCACACTCAAGAAAACCTCCCTGCAACCCACTGTAATGGGAACACGGGGGAGGAGGCCGAGAGTTCGCACGCCCCCAGTTTTCCATCAGGGCTCCCTGCCCTCCGCAGCCCATCCACGTTTCCTTTGCTTTCTCCCAGCTTCTGGGATAGGGGTTACCTTTTGTTAAGGGTAGCCCTTCCGTGCATGTCTGATGCCCATGCCTGCCTTCCCTTCTGGCACGTGGCTCTACCAGCTAGCCATCCCCCCATTTCCCTGCCTGCTTTCTTGTGACACCTTCTGCCCTCCCTCCATGTACCCCAGAAGGCCTCCCACCGATTCTACTTCCCTTTCAAGGCCGAGCCTCCTTTCTCACTGAAACGCCTGGAAAGAGCAGCAACTCCTTCCTCCTTTCACAATGATGTCGCAGCCGTCGTGGCTGGCATGACATGTGGCCAGCCTTTTCTTAGCAGGCTCCTTGGGAGCATGCCCACCCTGACATGCTCAGGGTGACTGGCTTCTGGCCACACCATCTTGAACAGATTCCCCTGGACTGTTTGCCTTGTGCCCTTTGAGGGCTCTTCTTCTTAAAGCTGCCTCCTCCAAGTGGGGGCTCCCCCGAGGTAGCCTCCCAGCCTCACCCCTCCTGTCACAAGATACACACGCCCTAAGTGACCGCATCCACTCTCCCAGTTTCAATTCCTACTACTGTTCACATGCAGGACATTTACCCACGCATTTGTTCTAGCCCAGAGGCGCTCTGCGGGTGCAAAGTAAAGCTCTTGGCTGATAACCAAAAGCCAGCAGTTCAAATCCACCAGCAACTCTGGGGGAGCAAAGAGAGCAGTTGGCTCTCAAAAAATGACAGATGAGGAAAGGTGAAGGGCAGCCCTGCTCTGTCCTACCAGGTCACTGATGGCACACAACAATCACATCCCTTCCAGAACCTTTCCTGGACTTGGCAGTCACAGAGCCACAAACTTTTAAGACCTATCTCCATGTCCAACATAACCGTCCCAGGTGGAATTTTTTTATCTTCCTTCTTTTTTTTTTTGTGGGCATCACTGCCTCTGGTGGTCGTGGGCACTACCCAGTGCCACTCCTGAGAGCCGCCGCTGGATTTGAACAGCCAAGCCCGCAGGCTGCATTTCTGCACTCAACCACTTACGCCACCGGGGCTCAGCCCTGTACATCTTCCTTCTTTAATACCATCCTTGCCACTCACTTCTTCCTTCCTTCCTTCAGTCAGTCAGTCAGTCAGTCACTCACTCAAAGCCTCCTGGTGAGACAGGCATGTCTCAACACCGAGATGCCATCCTGAAGGGCTTGAGCTCCAGAATCAACAAGTCTGGGATCGCATTTTGCAGTTTGTCAGACCTGGGCATGACTCCTATTCCCACTACTCATTGGCTGTGTGATTCCGGCCAGGTGATATGTCCGTACAATCTCTTTTCCATCCCCCTTTCGTGTTTACCCAATGGGAATGACACATCTATCGACTCTGTAAGGGTGGGGCGCCCCAGTGGTGCCGTGGTTTGAGCACCCAACTGTCAACCTCAGGGCTGGCTGTTAGAACCCACCAGCCACTCTGCTTTCACAGACAGCCACCTTGGAAAGATGAGGGCATCGTTCTGCTTTGAGAGCCAGCAACGACTTGACAGTCGTGGGGGTGCATTGCTGTGCTGTCGAGGATGGTGATGAGGGTAAAATGAGAGGACACGCTGAAGAAGCAGGGAGGCCGGATGGCAGCAGGCAGCGTGTGTACTTTCTGGTTCTCACTTTCACAGCACGCTCACAACTAGTTCTAGTCTAACTCAGACGCTCAGAACTGCAGGCATCTTTGAAACGGTTTCAGCTCTTGTCCCCCTGCAATCCAACCTTCTCACAGCAATAGCCCATTTCTTTTATTTATTTTTTTTGGAGGGGGCATCACTGCTCTCCGGTGGTGGGAGTAGGAGGCCCAGCCCCACTGCTGGAATTGAACCTCCGTCCCAGTGGGCCGCAGTCCCGCGCACAACCACTACGCCACCGGGGCTCAGCCCACAATAGCCCATTTCTGTCGAGTCAATTCTGACTCAGAACAACATGCAGAACAGAATAGACCCCAAAGCAAGTTCAATGCCATTGAGTTAATGCCAATCAACAGCAACCCTATCTATAAGACTGAGTAGAACTGCCCCTGCGGTTTTGCGAGACGAACTCGTGAAGGAAGCAGGCCGCCTCTCATCTTTCTCGTACAGGGTGGCTGGTTTTGAACTGCTAACCTTGTGGCTAGCAGCCCACTGCACAAGCCAGTACACCCCAGGGCTCCTCGAACAGTGTAGAATTGCCCCATTTTTCTCCCCAGGAAGGAGGAGGCTGTCCACTCCTGCAGAGGATTAGTATCAGAACTCCCCTAGGGCAGTTCTATGCTGTCCTACAGATAGGGTGGCTATAAGTTGACAATGACTCCATGACAGCACCAATTTGATGGCAGGCAGTTTGGTTTCTGGCTATTTCTCCTGAGTGACTGCTAACCACTGTCCCCACTCCCAAACCCCGGCTTCCTTTCGTCAGTAGAGTGATCATTTAGGTCCGATCTGTTTTACACCCTCCCCGAAACTCAGCAGCTGCCCAACGCACATGGCTGCCCGGACTGATCTCTTGTGCTCTATCAGCGGGCCCCACATGGGCTCTGCCACCGCTCTGAACCTGCGTGGCGGAGTGCTGGAGCCCTCGCTAGGCTGGGCCCTGCCGAGCTATTCCCCGACGCCCCTGTGCAGCTCTCTCCTGCCACACGCCCAGGTTTTAGGGTGATCTGCCTGAGTTTCTACGAGCTGCTAAAAGCCCAAGATACTGTACTTGGGGGGAATAGTCAACATTTAACACCTCTTTTTTTCCTTTTTTTTTTTGGCATCACTGCCCTCTGGTGCTCGTGGGCGCTACCCAGTACTACTCCTGAGACCACCGCTGGACCTGAACTGCCAAGCCCGCGGGCCGCAGCCCCGCACTCAACCACTTACGCCACCGGGGCTCAGCCCCAACATTTAACATCTCATCGCCGGCCTAACTCACCAACCTCTCTAACGCCTCTGCTGACTGTCTGCTTACAGTCCCTCCATATGTGCTTTGAATCCCAGCTACCCTGCTTGGGCGCCTTCCAGGTAACCCCTCCCTCTCTTCTGGAACATCTCTGTTCAGTTCCAAGCACTCGAGTCCCTCTCCTCAGTAAAAAAACCACACCGGCCCCATTCTCCCTCTCTGGACCCCCACTGGTGCCCTCCTTTCAGAATGGTCTGTGGCTTGAGTCTTTGCTGAGGTAACGACTAACAATTGTCTCAATGAGAAGCTAGGCCTGGCTGGCTGTACTGTCCCAAACAACACACATTTTGTCAAGGTCCTGTCATCCGCACCTACTGCCCGAGAAATCAGTGTGGGAACACAGCAGGGCAGGAGATGGACACGAAAGCACACCTGGAGAGGCAGCCATCTAATGAGCCTCTCTCTCCAGCAAGCTGGCATTCTGGCATTACACCATGAGCACTCTACTGTGATCGCAGCGCACTCCCGAGCAGCACAAGCTAAGCCGTGTAGACTGGCCACAAGCCACAAAGAAACACCAAACCCGCTGCCCTCAGAGCGCCCGGAGGACAGAACAGAGCTGCTCCCCAGGGCTTTCCAGCTTGGACTCCTTGGATCGGGCACAGGAAGTCGAAGAGGGCCACTGGCTCCAGCCTTTGCTGAGAAACCACACTGGCAGGACAGATGCAAGTGGCCAAGGAAAGACAGGAGCCCCAGCCCTTGCTGCCCTGCATGCACACCCACAGCACCGGCCCCAGGAAGCCTCACTAGCTCACCTTCTTCCCCGTGAGAACAGCCACACCACCATTCTCAATGTGAGGCAGGTCCTGGGCCGAGACATAGAAGGAAGGTGGTTGGAAGTAGATGCTGGACAGAGAGGAGGGGAAAGTGGATTAGGAAGCCACCCTGCTGACCAGCTCCCCTGAGAGGGCCTCTCACAGTGAGAAGCAGCTAAGGACCCTTCCCCAAAGCGGGATCCTGCATCAGGGATTCTCCTCTTGGTCCCCAGGGGGATGCGTGTGGCTCTCAGATTCCGGAAGCATGTTTTTCACTGTAGGGATGGTGAGAGGGGTTGTGGGCATTGTGTGGATGACGGAGGCCAATACTGCTGAACAGCAGTATTCTGGCCCCAGGCCAAGCAACCCTGTTCTGAACTTAAGCCTGCTTCAAAGCCAGGTCAGCCATAACCAAGGAGCTGGCATTCCCCGACCTACCAGAGGCCGTGTCCAGGACTGGGCTTAGTCAACGGACTCCGAGAGGAGTCCTCCTCTAGTGGCCGGCCAGAAGGACAGGACAGTGATGCGAGGAGGGTTAGCTGCGGGCAACCTGCTTACAATAGTCCTGTGATAGGGGGCGGGGGTGGGGGGAGCGCGGAGGTTCTGTCCAGTGTGGAAGAGACCACGACTGAGCAAATGAGGGCAGGCGGGAGTCCAAAGCCCACGCCATTGCACCCAAAGAGGCTTCCCATCCCTGGTGCAACAGAGAGAAAGTTCTGGGCAGCGTTCTTGCACTCCGAGGTGCTGGAGGCCACTCTTGGGCTGTTCCAGGGACATGCTGGGGCAAGGAAAACAGTGTGATGTTGCCTCCCCCCCCGCCCCCAGGCTGATTGTCGCCAGAGGTCCTGGCAACAGCAGCACGGCCACTTGAAAGGGTGTGTCGTTGGACCTCCTGTTGGGGGAGGAGCCGATGTCCAGAGCCGAGCGGCCCTCCCCGGCCCCGTTTACAGACGCACACACACCTGCGCTCTTTTCCATTCCACTGTCTGAAGCGCAGGGTCTTGGTGACGTTTGGGTCATCTGAAAACCACAGTTCTTTGGACAAGGGCGGCCGCATGTACGGCAGCTCGGGGTCTTCGGAGACGATGAGAACCTGTGCGGGACACACCGAGAGTGACCCTGACCGGAGCCCCGGCATCCAAGAGGCCGCTGTCAAAGTGCCCACTTTGGCCGATGCCTCCAATCGGTGCCCTCGAGGCCCAGCCTGGTCAAGGGCGTCTTACCCTGGCCCCAGGGTCCCGCGCCCGGATGGATCTGGCGGCCGCAAAGGCTGCAGTGCCTCCACCGATGAGCAGGAAAGGAACGTGGCTTGGCGCCCTGGCTTGAGGAGTTGGCTCTCCTGTGGATGCTGTAGGCAATTGAGCAGAGTGAGGAGTTGGAGAGTCCTGCGGACTCCTTATCACGAGTACCAGCAACAAGCGGAGGAAAGACGGCCTAGTGCTCGTCATAATCTTCTCAGTGATCTCTTGTTTGTTTGTTTTTGGGGGGGCATCACTGCTCTCCGGTGGTGGGAGTAGGAGGCCCAGCCCCACTGCTGGAATGGAACCTCCGTCCCAGTGGGCCGCAGTCCCGCGCACAACCACTACGCCACCAGGGCTCAGCCCCCCTTTTCAGTGATCTCATGAAGGGAATGGCGAGGGGGAAAAAGCCAGCTGGACCTTTGACCACTTGAGTGAGAAACCACACAGGGCAGAATGGGGGGGTGGGGTGGGGTAGGGGTGGGGGTGGTGGAGGGAATGATTTGTTGGAGAGCATCCATCCATGCCATCTGAACCCCGGAACAGGTGCCTAGTCCACCTGGTTATCCCAAACACACAAATTAATTCACTACCCTCCAATCGATGTCACCTCCCATTGGAGCAACAGGTTTCAAACTGCTAACCTAGAGGCGAGCAGCTCCAGGTGTGACCACTACGCTACCAGGGCTCCTTGTACATGGTTATGCTTGTTCCTGCAACCGTGTCGAGGGGCCAGGCTCCATCCAGCTCCTGCCCCTGCTATGCATTTTCTAATGATAGAGTGACCAGATGTCCCTCTTTTTAACAATTTAACAATGTCCTACGGCATTTTAAAATGAAAATAAATCTATCACAATACAATTCTTGCATTCTGTGAACATTTTTGCTGCTCCATATAGACCAAATTTTTAATCAAGAACAACCCCCCCCCCAATCAATGGTGTCCTGCTTAAAATCTGGTCACCTTACCTAATGACCAGCAGGACCACGCCAAGCCAAGGTCGCCTTGGGTGAGGGAGGGAGGGGGGAGACGTGAGGTCTGCTGAGGATTGTTAAGGTGTCCCCAAATAGGGAGGCGCCCCTGAGGAAAGCCACCGAAACTGCCCATTGAGAGGCGGAGCTCACAGAAGGATTAGAACATTCTTCTCTGGAAGGGCAACTGATCATTTGATAGGCTGCGGGTGGCAGGGAAACCAATGGATGATGAGCAACGTGACTCTGCAAAGTCTCGACCAGGTACCCCACAGACCCATGAAAGCACCTCCCCCAACCCCTCCGCCCAGGAAAACCTGCTCCCAGTTCTTCGCCAGGAGCCGTCATTACCAAGCTGGCCATGGTTAAAAAACTGGCCGTTGGCACCGCTCCTAAAGAGAAAGAAAAGTCGCTTTTGCTCATTATACCTGTAAACCCACGTTCTAGCTGAGAGCTTTGACAAACGTTGCCCGCTTCTGGGGTACCCCTGTTGTTTCTGGAAGTTTCCAAACCCACAGCTGATCCAAGAGATCCCTGATGACTGAACTACAGAAGTGTGTGATAGGTCAATACAACTGCTGGAAGAAACAAAACCAAACGGCACCCGCATGCTTCACGGTTGCCTTCAGAGACAGAGCGTTACGGCCCGACGGGCTGCAGGGAGCGGGAGGTGCGTACTCACCAGGCGCCGCGACTCTTTTCTTCTTCTCTTCTGGCGTCAGCCCCAAGCCGGCGATTCTTTCATTGTACCTCTCTTTGTCCTCTCTGATCGTCCTGTAGGCCTGTGGAGTTAAGCACGCACAGACTGACTGGCCACTCTGTCATTTAGACGTGAGCTACCTGCCGGTGAGAGTAGCGGTTCGCAACCTGGGCTCGCCCTGTTCATCAGAGTAGCAAAATGACAGCGATGAAGCAGCCATGCAAATAATGTTATGGTGGGGGGGGGCGAGTCACCGCCCCCCATGAGTCACTGTATGAAAGGGTCATGGCAGGAGGAAGGTGGAGGACCACTGCATTAGATGATCCGCTTCTGTCTCCATGAGGTTGAATTCCTTTCTGTGGAAGCCACCGAGGTCTAAGGTTGCTTTCTTCGGCAATCACACACAGATAGTATCTATAATATTTACACGATTGTGTCTGAATAGTATGAGTAAAAATGAGGTTTGCAAATGGAAGTGCTACTGGCTTGCTGAGGCTCTGGAAAGAACCCCTTTCCTCACAGTGTCTCCTGAGGGCACAGCCAGAGGCGAACATGAAAAGCTTGCATTCGAGGAGGCAAAGTGCTAGGAGGGGGCAAGCTGAATTCGCTCAAGTCGGAAGGGGGTTGGGATTTTGCTGTGAAAGCCATCTCTGTCTGCCCCTGGTCCAATCTACCTGTGGTCGTGGTCCTGCCACATGGGGTGGGAAGTGGGGCTGTCAAAGTTCCCGGTCCCAGTTGCACTGGTGCTCACAGCTTGAACCACAGCTCCCTGAAATACGTGGGGAGGATGCTAACCTCTGTGCCATGCCGGCGTGGAAACAGGCCTTTCTTTGTGTGAATGGGGTCCTGTCAACAGAAGCTGGGCCCTACTCTTCATCATTTTGGAGTTTGAGGAGCAGCAGAGACCCAGGGACCAGCAAGCACAAAAGGGGGGAGGCAGGCGCCATGGGACGATCTCGGAGGAACGCCAAGCCTCGAGAACCTGGGAGGGCCGTGAGCTGCCCCCAGAGCTGACAGAGCGCCTTCCCTGATGGCTGGCGCCTTGCCTCTGGACTTCTAGCCTCCCGAACTGAGCGGAACCACATTTCTGCGCCTTACAGCCAACCCGGTGTGGTACTTTTGTCAGCACCGCATTAAATGACCCAGAGCCCAGAGAATTACAATCTATTCGGATTATGGAACATGACTGCCTGCATCCTCTTCTCACAGAGGGAGTCCTCTTCCTTTCAGGGGTCTACCCTTTCTCTGAATGGAAGAGGCAAACCAAACTCCAAATCCACTGTCACCGTCTGACTTGGAGTGACCCTTCATCTGCTTTCCAGCACTTCATAAATCTTACGGGCACAAACCGCCTCATGTTTCTTTGGCGGAGCAGCTGGTGGGGTTTGAACCACCAAGCTTGCGGCTAGCCACCCAACCCTTACTCAACAACACCAGCAAGGCGTCGTTAAATGCCCGGAGCACAAGGGTCCTTATGAAGAAACACTATACACAGCTATTTATTAAGAAGCAGCACCCTGCTTCAGCCCTGCTGTCTTTCAAATATATCACCTTCTCTATGCTTTCAGATTGAAGCAGGAGCCCGAGCCGTTGTGCTTAGTTGTTTGTTTGCTTTTTAAAACATACAGTACTGGAGTTTATTAGAGATTTCTGAAAACGCAGCAGACAAGAATGACTCGTTTTGATTACAACACCTTTGATCTCTTTGTCTCCCTGGGATCAACAAGGCTGGGACTTACATGATTAACTGTCAGGTGAAATCCCAGATTATTCACTGCAGGAAGAATCAAACTCCCACCTGAGGGAGGACCACAAAACCTACTCTAAGAATATTTCTATTACTTTCCCCGCCCCTGCTTTACTTAGCCGCCCGTTAGGCAATGGGGGCACTGGGCCCCACGGTTAATCGACACACATTTTCCAGGACAGATGGCTGGAATGAAAAGCTACATGCTGTCCATTTAAAAGACAATGATTATGTCAAGAATTTACTTCTCAACTTACAATATTAAAGGAATAGGACTTGATTCCCATTCATTTCAGAGAGACAGTCTTCTCTTGGCCTCAATACACACACACACACACACACACACATACACGCATGCACGTATATACATACACACAAACTGTTGATTCAGACTCACAGCGACTGTATAGGGTTTCCCTGTGGGTTTCCAAGATTGTAATTTTGTGTGTGTGTGTGTGGGGGGGGGCATCACTGCCTCTGGTAGTTGTGGGCGGTACCCAGTGCCGCTCCTGAGAGCCGCCAATGGATTGGAATCGCCAAGCCTGAGGGCTGCAGTTCCGCACTCAACCACTTATGCCACCGGGGCTCAGCCCAAGACTGTAATTTTTTATGAGTAGTAGAAAGTCCCGTCTTTCTCCCATGGAATAGCTGGTGGTTACGAACTTCTGCTAACACCCCGACTTATCACCACTATGGCAACAGGGCTCCCTTATCGTGGCCTGAGCTCGCTCGATGGTCCCTCATACCTAAAAACATTTATTTTAAGAAAGGAACCTTTTCCGAAAAGATGGTTTCCTCCGGTCAGCGTGAGCCAACTCAGAAATGCGAAACATCAGAAAGGCTACCCCCAAACAGCCTGCAGCCTGCTTGAACCTTCTACGGGCTGGCTTCATACCAGAGGGGAAAAGCATACCAAGATGCTCCTGAGCGTGAGTGAGGAAAGGGCATGACTGAGGTTGTTGGGGGAACGAATGGGTGCTGTGTGTGTGTGTGTGTGTGTGTACAGAGTTCCTAAGTGCTGCAAAGGGTCACAGGTGTTTCAGAAGCAAGGCCTGGTGATCTACTTCAGACAGCTCGTAGCCTTGAGCATTCTTTTTTTTAATTTATTTTTAGGCATCACTGCCCTCTGGTGGTGAGAGTAGGAGGCTCAGCCTTTGCTCTTGTGAGCTGAGATTGAATCTCCATCCCAGTGGGCCGCAGTCCCGCGCACAACCACTACGCCACCGGGGCTCAGCCCTGCCTTGAACATTCTATGGAGCACAGTTCGACTCCTGACCCATCTGGAGCTGCCATGAGTCAGAGTTAACTCAGTAGACACTGTTTGTGACTGTGTTTATTGTCAATCAGGCTCGTGTTTATACCAGAACACTGATACATGTACATACACACGCACACACTTTAGCTTTTAGGATTAGTGTTCTACTATAAAGCTAAGCTTCTTGACGTATGAGATGAGAACGTGCATTTCCAAACCCGAGTGTGCCTCTATCCCATGTGCACAGATTTCCAATGAGTGAGTGAAATGAATGCATGTCAGCCGACGAAAGCCCACCAGTGGATGAAAAGTATGAGAGACAATTTTGCTGCACAGTGGAACACAGTGATGCTTATGGAACTTGGTAGTTGAATGATGACAGGCACCGCCACCAAGTCGATTCTGACAAATAGGGACCCCAAAGACAGATCACCCTAGGGTGTCCAAACCATGGAAGCGGGCTGTCACATTGTGCAAGGCTGCATCTTTCACCACTGTGCCACTAGGATGACAGAAGGTGGATTTGGGGATCCGCTATGCACGGTTACAGAGAAAGTCAACAACAAAAGATGAAAACCTTTTCCGCACATGCCAATTGGGGCCCCTACTGGAAATGGTAGCAGTAGGGCACGAAACCAAACCAAAAAAGCAAACTTACTGCCACTGAGTCAGTTTCACCTCACAGCGACCCTAGAGCAAGGGTGAAAAAATCTTTGTGACAGTAGACAGTCCGAGTCTCATCTTTCTCCCACAGAGCAAGTGGTGGATTCGAACAGCGGACCCTGCAGGGAGTAGGCCAGTATGTAACCCACTGTGCCATCAGAGCAGCGGGAGCATCGTTCAAATCAGTGTTTTTCAAACTGCCCTTTCCAGGCGGTAAGGGGGCTGTGTAATCAATTTGGTAGGTTGTGGTCAGTATTTGAAATAAAAAAAAACAACAATGATATGACAAAATTACAATAATTCATGGGCCCAGCCCCAGTGGCATAAGTGGTTGAGTGCGGGACTGTGGCCCATGGGCTTGGCGGTTCAAATCCAGCAGCGGTTCTCAAGAGCAGCACTGGGTGGCACCCACGACCACCAGAGGGCAGTGATGCCCACAAAACAAAACAAAACAAACAAAAAGTTTTTAAAAATTACAATAATTCATAAATTTTCAAGGGTTCATGAGGAAGGTGGGAGTGGGGAAGGAGGGGAAAAATGAGGAGCTAATACCAAGGGCTTAAGTAGAAAGAAAATGTTTTGAAAATGATAATGGTGGGCTATGCCCCGGTGGCATAGTGGTTGTGCGTGGGACTGCGGCCCATGGGGATGGAGGTTCAATTCCAGCTCCACAGGGGCGAAGGCTGGGTCTCCTTTTCCCCCCACCAGAAGGCAGTGATGCCCTAAAAACCAAAAGAAAAAAGAAAATGATGATGGCAACAAATGTACACATGTGCTTTGCATACAATTGATGTATGTATGAATTGTGATAAGAGTTGTATGAGTGAGCAATAAAATGATAAATAACAGAAGAGAAGGGAAAATACTAGAGAAAGTATAATACACACAGTAGGATTATGATTTTATAAAGTTTCCTTTCAGTCTTGTCTGCTGACATTGGGGAAGGGGAAGTTTACAGCACAGCCCTCAAGGCGACATTTCTGAAAACTTGTCCTGTTCCTAGAGTTGTCCCTTTCTTTGGGAAGGGACTGGGGGGAGGCCAGCAAAGAGCCCCTGGGAGAACAACAGCACTGCGTTTACATGGAAACTGTGAGCAGGAGCACGTCATCATGTAAGGAAGGCAAGCTGTAAAGGGACATTAACCCACTTATAGCCCAGCCATCAGGGCTGGTTTGAAAGGACTAGTTCTCTTAAGGCAAATACCAAGTGAAGAGGGGGATTAAAAAAAAGTCAACGCTACTCCAGATCAAGTTATTTTTATGACCGAAGTGCTAATCATGAGGCTGCCCCAAGACAGATCAGCAATGACTGGAAATAGACAGAAGCGTGTCAGTGGACCTGGCCCCAGGACAACACAGTGGCTTCACTTCACTCTCCCTCGGGTGGGATTATCCGACATAAACCCAGACAGTTAAGGGAATGGCTTGAGAGGGCTTGTGCTATTGAGAAATTTCCAGGGATGGGGGCGAAGAGAGCAACAGTAACCAGCGCTGTCTTGTGACCTGGCATCGCAAAAATCCGCCTGCCCACCCCTGTGAAGCCAGGCAACTCTGGCCAAGCAAACTTGCCAGCAAATTTGGCAAGGATGGGGTGGCTGGGACAGGGATGGAATGGGAGGGTTGAGCCTCTGGGTGGTGTCTGGGTGAATTAGGTGGCAGTGGCACTGAGGAAAGGGAACTGTCTGCTTGGACTACTGCAGCCACCAGCTGGATCAAAACAGGGGTTACAGAAGGGACAATGGCCAAATGGAGGTACTTTGACAGAGGCGGGGGCTGGGGCTGTGGCAGAACTACTGTCATTTTCAGAAGTCCTCAGAAGCATTCAGTAACATGTAAACACGATACAAGCCAGGCTAACTGAACGGTCCCACGAAACACTGAGTTTCTGGCTGACCTAAAATGGCTCAAAATGGCTGGGGTATCAAGTTCCCTTCCATCGCTGGTTAAAGGTTCTAATTGGAGAGTGTCCTGTTCAGGAGGCAGAATGTAAGGACAGTACCATTTGGCACCAGAACGAGCGCCTGGGGCATCCAACTAGCTAAAGTATCAAAAGGGGTTACTACTGTCATTTGTCAGCACGATGACACGTCTGGTGTTAGCTATCTCCCCAAGGGCTTGGAGCCATTACAGAAGTGAGCTCTGGGGACTCCCTAGGAAGCACATGCTGGGAAGACTGGATGGGAGCCACATGGCTCCACTTCTCATTCATGCCGAGGTCCTCCCCCCACCCTACCGTGCTGATTTGGTTTTAGTGTACCATCTTCCGGCTCACTAGACGGGAGGGTGCTAGAAGAGGTGTAGGTGAGGACACCACATCGCTGAAGATATAGATGAGGCCATGACAGAGACCAAAAGAAGCTGAAGAAGTCACAGAGTATTCACGGAGGTCCAGGCAATGGAGACAAGGAGGCATCTGGGGGAGACCCCGGGCTTAAAGAACAAAACCACCCTGGCTGCCGGAGGGAGCAGAAAAACACTGTGCTTCCCCCATGGACATTAGCAGATGGCTTGTCCAGCCCACTTTTATTCTGATTCCACTCACAATTGTCCAGAGATGTTGATTCTTCTCACACTTGTGGGAGTCAGGTGGGGGGCATGAGGAGGAAGGTGAGGAGAAACATGCCTGTGACCCTTTCTGGGTAACCTAGTGATACAATCGACAAAGATCTTAGAGTTTCTAGGAAGAGCTCAAATCCTGGCTTCCAAGCATCTGTTCTTAAGAAAGAACACAAAAAGCTCCCTTTAATCCAGAGTGTTACTTACTAGGTGTTATCTAAGTTGGTTCACTCAACCTCACATGATCCAACTTTATCCTGATCTGCTTAGTCACAGTAAACCCTGCCAAGTTGAGAAAAAAAAAAAAGAACGAAAAGAAAACCCCACAGAATAATTCCCTTGTAACCAACCCAGCCGCTCAGAGTTCCCCGAAGCAGCTGTGCTTGTGCCAAAACTATGTAGCCATTTAAACGGCGTGTCCCTCCCCACGTGCCAATGCCATTCTGAAATTATTGGGAGTTACTGGGCCTGCTTGTCTACCCTAAGAGCCCCAGGGCCAGATGCGGGGAGACTTCTTGGGAAGACGTGAAACAGTTTGGATTGAAGATGGTTGTTTTGGCATACTTACTCGTGTGTGTGTGTGTGTGAGAAAGAGAGAGAGAGAGAGAGAGAGAGAGAGAGAGAGAGAGAGAGAGAGAGAGAGAGAGAGAGAGAAATACTGGCCAAAAATGGGCTTAAAAGGCAATATTGTGCTAGGGAGCTGCAATGAATTCTGACCTTGTTCTCAGGGTCATGTGTCGTACCCAAGAGAACATACAATTTTGTGGGTTAGTTGAGTCTAAAAAAACCCCAATGGCTCCTAAAGAAATAGTGAAAAGACAACTGCAGAGAGTAGAGGCCCCACCAACATGAGATTAAATTGCTGTCACCCTCCCCCTGCCGCACACACACACTGGCTCTCTGAGGGTACGAGATAGTAGGCACTTTAAAGAAGGCTTTGTGAGGTTTTTTTCCCCCCCAAAGGAGAAACGATCCATTGCAAAAGTTTGAAAGCAGAGCAGTGTTTGCGCTCACTACTGGGAGCAGTTTGCTTTTCTACTTACATACACGCCGGCTCCTACAGTTGATAAGCCCACAATCAGGACCAACACAGAATTATCGATTCTGCCCCCTGGAGCGCCAGAGCTGGCCATTTGTCTTGTCATCTGCAGTTCTAGGGGAACGTGCCATCGCTGCAACAAGTTGCCTAAGGAACACAATGTATTAAGACGAGAGAGAGAGAGAGAGAGAGAGAGAGAGAGAGAGAGAAAATAGTTACTATATATTTATGACTCAATGTCAATGCAATGTACAAGATTTACTGCCCTTGGGCTGCGCGGTGTTAACTGGTAAATGGCCAAGAAAAATATCATCAACATTACACACACATACAAACAGTACAGATAGCTTAATATATGTGCTTAAGTTGTTCGGGGTTTTCTTGTTGAGCAAATTTAAGGCTGTACACTGAGAAAATGGAATGATAATGTAAACCATATGCATAGCTCAGAGTCCCCCCTTGTACATCTCTGTGGCTACTGGACTTAGCTCAAAGGGATGACTAAAAAACACAGATAAACAGAGGTGGTCACAGGGTGACCTGGGCCATGACTATAATTGGATCAAGGAGGTACCCAAATGTTCTAAATCTTACACAAAAAGAACCGGGACCACCACTAACCCTGACCGAGTTCTGTCTTTTTTTTTTTTTTTGGCATCACTACCCTCTGGTGGGAGCGGGCGGCCCAGCCTTGTTCCTCAAGAGCTGCTGCTGGATTTCAACCGCCAGCCCTGTGGGCCACAGCCCCGCACACAACCACTAACGCCACCGGGGCTCAGCCCTAGAGTTCTGTCTTCTATGAACACAAATGTGCCCAGGATACGGAAAGATTCAAACCCATCAAACATGGTCTTTTCTTCCCTCCCAAAGAGGGAAAATGATAAAGACCATGGAGTATTTCCGAATCACAGAATGCTGAGTGTCGCCCAACCACTTGGCTTGCACTCCTCCACGGCAGTGCAGACGGGTTCTGCCGCCAAACCACGGCAGCTGTGCTTGAATGAGCACACAGAAACGGACGTTTCTTAGGTTTCTTTCTTCGAGGGAGGCAGGCATGTTCAGAAGCGGGAAAAGTCTGTGGACCTTCTCTGCCCCTAGTAGTCCTTATTGATCTAATATTGGGGGGTGGGGGGGACAGCAACCTCTTTCTGTACGAGCCCGAGGGTAAATAGTGCTCAGTTTTGTGGCCATACAGCTCCTGCAGGTGATGAGCAAAGGTTAGCGCGTGCTAACGCATGGAGGCCCAGGCAGAATGGTCCCGGAGCCCCTTCTCCTTCTTCTCACTGCCCAAGAGTCACTGCCAACTTCAAAGCGACCCTAGAGAGCAAAGTAGAACAAATGGGTAACTTTCCAAGACTGGACCTCACTATGGAAGTAGAAAGTCCCGTCTGTCGGGCTGAGCCCCGGTGGCGTAGTGGTTGTGCGCGGGACTGCAGCCCACTGGGACGGAGGTGCAATTCCAGCAGTGGGGCTGGGCCTCCTACTCCCACCACCAGAGGGCAGTGATGCCTAAAAAAAAAAAAAAAAGTCAGGCTGAGCCCCGGTGGCATAAGTGGTTGAGCACGGAACTACAGCCCGAGGGCCTGGCGGTTCAAATCCAGCAGCAGCTGGGTAGCGCCCACCACCACCAGAGGCAGTGATGTCCATAAGAAAAAAAAATTTTTTAAAGGGCAAAAACGATTCTTAGCCTATTGGGGATACAAAACTGTGGTGAGCTCAGGGGCACAGGTACCCAAGGCTTTGTAGCGCCTCTGTGCCCACCAGCAGCTACCTCTCACACTGCATGGACTACCCGGCCTCGTTGGTCACGGCTCACTTGTCCACCCTATTGACAGGAGTTCTCAGACTGGAGCTTGAATGACCTGGAGGGTCCAGTAAAAGCCACAGGGCCACGTCCCATCTCCCAGGGACTTCATCGATTTGGGGTGGAGCTCAAGCAACGGGCAGATCGCACAATTTCTCAGGTGATGCTGCCGCTGGCCTAGGGCTCACCATTGGGCTGGAGGTTGGGAGGGACCTTTCTGTCGAGATTGGTAAGATTGGGCACGGGGAAGGGCAGCCCATGTACCTGGAGGGAGATTTCACTAGGACAGTGGGCCGAGGGGTAAACATAAGCCCCCCAACACAGGTAGGCAATCTTCTTACTGGGAATATTTGAGGTCACGTGTGTTAAGAGTGTTCATAACAATCTTGCCAATTTAAGTATATAGTGCCTCAAACCCCCCCGCAAAAAAAAATTCACCCAGCCCAAACTCACTGTCTCAAGTGAACTCTGACGCACAATAACTGTACAGGATAAGGGGGACCCACCCCAGCAGGGTTCCAAGATTGGGTCTGTTTGCGAGAGTAGAGAGCGTTATCTTTCCCGGAGAGCGGCTGATGGGTGAGTAACACCAGTCACACAAAGGGGCAAATTCGTCACCACTTCTATGACCCACCCCACTCTCGGGGACAGAGTCACGATTTATGGCCAAGTGAGTTAGCGAAACTTCACTCGAGGCATATTTGGATTTTTGGAACATAGATAATAAGGAGAGACCTATACACTTTTAAAACAGGCAAAGTTACTTCCCTGACTTTTCTCTTTTCTTTTTTTTTTTTTTTGCTTTTTTTTGGGGGCATCACTGCTCTCCGGTGGTGGGAGCAGGAGGCCCAGCCCCACTGCTGGAATTGAACCTCCGTCTCAGTGGGCCGCAGTCCCGCGCACAACCACTACGCCACCGGGGCTCAGCCCTGACTTTTCTCTTTTCTTCCCAGCTGTAGAATCTTTCTGTGCCGCATGAAAGAAAACGGTTTATAATGGAAGCACCCAAGGAAATTCAAAACATAATGTGGAAGGAAGAAGAAGTGGACCTCAGTCTGGGCAAGCCTTGGATTTCCAAAAGTCCACATATGTGATGGAGCAGCAGAAACGGGCGAGTGGAAGAGCACAGGAAAATGAAGGTGGTCAGAAAAAGTTGCTTGAGGTTGAATACCAGGAGTTTTGCTTTGTGTTTTTGTTTAGGTCACTGCCCCCATTCCTGTAGTTAAGTGCCCCACCTTCATTCCAAATGAATTCTCAGAACACAATGTTTCAAAAACTGCTCCCTATCCCACGCCCCTAACCCAGCTCATTACCATCGAGTGAGTTGATTGCAACTCCAGGGCAGAGAACGACCCCTTCGGTTTCACAGGAGAAAAAAGTCTTATGTTTTCCCTAGGGAGCGGCTGGCTGGTGGTCAGCAGCCCAATCAGTAACCCAGCACACCACCCGGGTTCCAGGAGATCCGAAATCCAGACCTGAGAACAATATGGCTTTAAAAATATATGGCACAGAGAAGGTTTGCTCCAATTTATTGCCTGCTTTTCAGACTAAGAAAACCAAGTGTCGAGTGTTTGCCAAAGTAAGCATTACTGTCCCCTCATGGGTACTGGGGGAAAAACATCCAAGAGAACTGCAGAAGCAGATACCTACACTTTATCCTGGATTACAGGCTATCGTACACAAAATGGTTCATTGCCAGAAAGGGGCCGAGTTACTATTTTTTTTGAAAAGGGGGTGGTAGATCAAATCCATCTGGGAGGTATGGTGTAAGTTTAGAAAAGTTCAGTAACTTTTGGCCTAATTTGCCCCACCCCTCAAAGGTATTTAAAAATATAGTTGACCCTTGAATAACTTGGGGGGCTAGGCGCACTGACCAAACCCCCACAAAGTCAAAATTCCATGTATAACTTCTGACTCCCTTTAAGCCTCATAAGGAGCAAACTATTGACCAAAACCCTTACCACGAACACAAACCATCTATGAACATATAGTTCTCCACGTGTATTATACACTGCTAAAAGCCTTGGTGGCGTACTGACTATGTACTGGGTTAGCCACAAGGCTGGCAGTTCAAAACCACCAGCCGCTCCTCACGAGGACGATGAGGCTTTCTGTTCCTATAAAGAATGAGTCTCAGAAAGCCCCAGGGGCAGTTCTACTCTGTCCTAGAGGGTTGTCATGGGTCAGACTGTCTTGCTGGCCGTGAGTGATTACATACTGCACCCACGAAGGGTTGCATCTTCAAATGTGACAACAAAGTATTTTGCACAAAGTACAAGGTTTTTGTGTTTAGTGCTGCAGCTGCAGCAGCAGCTTCAAATGATTCCTCTTCTTTTGAAAACAATGATCCTTCCGCTGGAGCAATGGATCTGGACATGGCAGCAACTGCAGCAGACCCGTAGACAGTGCACATCAAGCAGCTTCACTTCGTCGGTCACATCACTTTTCCCTGATTATGCGAGGCGCTTCCGCTCTGATGGTGTCTTGCATGGAACAGCATGCAAAGTCCACAGCCCTGACGGGTCACTTAGTGCTGCCCTGAAGGAGCTCTGCAAGAGATATTTTGCTTCGCACAATGTTTTTTTTTTTTTTTTTTGCATCACTGCTCTCCGGTGGTGGGAGTAGGAGGCCCAGCCCCACTGCTGGAATTGAACCTCTGTCCCAGTGGGCCGCAGTCCCACGCACAACCACTACGCCACCGGGGCTCAGCCCCCTCCCTTTTTTTAATGTCTGCTTTAAGTTCAAACTCAAATTGTTCAAGTTCAAACTCAAATTGTTCTAGGGCCAACTGGAAGTTGTTTGTTTGTTTGAAATTAAATAGGCTAACATTTCAAATAGTGCTTGGGACAGGTGGTTATAGGGTGTTTTATGGGTCTACTTTCCAAACCCAAACTCACGGCTACTGAGTGAATACCTACTCATAGTGACCCTCCAGGACAGGGTACAACTGTCCCTGTGGTTTCTGAGACTGGGACTCTTTATGGGAGTAGAAAACCTTGTTCTTCTCCCACAAAAGGGGCTGGTAGCTTTGAACTATGACCTTCAGGATCACAACCCAATGCATAAGCACTATACCCCCAAGGCTTTTGTGCATATATTTTTCTTTTGGGGGAGGGCTGAGAATTTTTCTTAGAAAAATGCCATTATTTTTCCTTAACTTTTCCCTCTGAACCTTCAGAAATCCCTCACTGTTTATACCCCTGTCCACCTGTCTCACAGCTCCATGATTTGAAGCTATTCTGTACGGATGGAAATACACCTTCTCACTTGGGGCCACCAACCGTGCTCCTGACCCCAACAGAGGACTGGGCTGCACACAGCAAAGGCGAGCAGTTTGTCCTCAATCTTGGGATTCCAATCCTCATCTGTCAACTTGCAGGGTGAAACAGCACTTAGCGCTCGTTCTCAAAGGTAATTTGTGGAAGGAAGGATACAAAGCCTTCCCAAATTCTCTTGATAAGGACTGAGTATTCTGCATCATTTGACAAGTTCTGGGCAGGTCCCATCGGAGGCAGATTGCTGGATAAGGAGTTGGTAATCCCCCATACCACAGGCTGCCATTGCAACAGTGCTGAGGTCAGCAAGTGCATCTCAGTAGGTCCCATAATCTCTGGGTGATGCAGTACCCTGGAAGGCCTTTTTCAGAACTGTGTACAGCCACACAACGGAGGCACCTAGGAGGCCCATGGGCTGTTTTCAGTTTCACGTATTTGAAACCTTTTCGTTTTTCTTTTTTTGCTGGTGTGGTAAGATCTATGTGCGCTTGAGCTTAGTTTCCTAGCTGTCAACTTGTCTTTCCCCACAAGATGACCAGCCTTGGAAGACCAGTTGTTATAGCCTGTGTCTCCAAGGAACCCCACAAGTCTTCTTGAGAATATTGGGAGCAGTAGCAAGTACCGTATGGACCACTTGGCTGAACACCACGGCAGGAGTCAATTCACATGTCAAGAAAGGAAAAGTTCTTGAACTGCTATGGTTTGCAAGGTTGTCCAACCAATTACTGGGCGTCTGTTGGCTTCTGTGTGTGTTCCAGAGAATGTATGGTACAAGATGCTAAGGACGCAATTCCTGGTCTCTCTGTGTGCTGTTTGGGGCGAGGGCAGGGGTGAGAATGGCTGCTACTCCTTTGACGATCAGAAAACGAGCTTGGACAAGATCACAAGGCACTGTAGGTTGCTCAGTTTGGTTTTGTGATTCATCAGCCCGTAGAACTGCAGGGAAAGAACCACTTTGTATCCCAGACAGTTTTCCAGGAACTTTTTGAAGGTTTTGGATATTTCCCATATTCACCCAATTAGCCACATTATAAAATAAGACCGATCTTGGGGCCTTCTCCTGGAGATGCTCATTCAGGACCGTTAGGGCCGGACCACGCCTTGATCGCTGTGACTAGGCAACTTTGGGAAAGGTGGATCTAGAAGAAAGTTCAGCTATGCAGTCCATTTCCTCCAAACATTAGACCGTTTCAGAAAATATAACTTATTAACCTGTGACGGAAACAAAAAGCTGACTTGCCAAATATTTTCTTCAGGAAAGCTTGGCCTCAGCAGAAAGGCAGGCTGATAGTCTAAGCATCCAAAAAAAAAAAACCCAGCTTCATTTGGCAGCTTCCTTTTCGAAGAGGTTAGAAGGATACAAGAGATTCCGTGTCTAGAAAAACATGCAAATATTTGAACTGTATGCTAGGGAATTGGTGATCAATTTGATCACTGGGGCAGCAGGGCAATGTTTGGTGACCAAATAAAATAGGAAAGAATGGGCAATATTTACTCCCTAAGCCATCTGCTCCTTGTGCTGTGAGGAGACAGAAGGGCTATTATGCATCTCCAATCACTTCTGAAAGGTAAGTCAGAAAGTATTGCTGCAAAACTCGTAGACACCTCAATCAAACCAAACACCTCAAAATGTGATGCTACTGCTTCTCAAGACCCTGCATCTAGACCTATTCCACTTCTCGAGACCTCTGCTCATCTCTCCAGCCGTTCCCTGACCTACAGACCCATCCAGATAGCAGCGTCAACAGCTGCGAGGGGTTCCAAGCATGTTCCGCTTCAATGTTGACTTTAGGGGACAAAAAGAGGTCTGAAGGGGCTGAGCCCCGGTGGCGTAGTGGTTGTGCGCGGGACTGCGGCCCACTGGGACAGAGGTTCAATTCCAGCAGTGGGGCTGGGTCTCCTACTCCCACCACCGGAGAGCAGTGATGCCTCTCCCCCCAAAAATAAATAAATAAATAAAAAGAGGTCTGAAGGGGCAGAATCAGGGTGGTGGTGGCTGATGTGTGTGTGTGTGTGTGTCTGTGTGTGTGTGTACAGAGGAAAATTCCCCAACAACATTTCCACAGGACTGCCCTTGCCACTTTCAAAGTAAAAAACAAGTACACTGTCACAATGGGAAACAAATCTGCAGCGACTCTTCACAAAATCGTCCTGTGTCCCTTGAGAAAAGGGATCCAGATTTTGGAATGCCCGGAAACACTCACCATAAACTTCTGAGCTGACCGCCCTGCTTGGCATTGAAGTGGCCCAGTAGATCCTCTCAGAAGCCACTTTTTGCTTGGTTTGCTGGGTCATTTTGGTAAATTTAGGACTTGTCCCCTGGGACAGTCCTTTTAGAAAATCATCTCCATTCACCACAAACTTGATTCTGAGTCTCATAGAAAGATCAGCCAGCTCTTTGAGCAAGCTCATCTTCACACAATAGTTTTGATGCTCACCGTAGATGAAATATCTGGGGCCAAGATAGTCCGTTAAATTGGAAAATGCCTGGAACAGATCCATATGTACCCCCTACCCTTACCCACCCACGCTCCGCAAAAAGACAGAAGCAACCTCAATGCCCAGCTATGCAAGAGTGAGCAAGCAAACCAGGGTCTCGTGACACCCAGTGGATCATCCCCACCATGACAACGAAGGGACCAAATATCGTGTGGCCTGGGTGAACCTGAGGAACAGTCGGCTGAGGGAAAGCAGCCAACCATGACGAGGGGGGGATGTTGGGAGCTAACAAAGAGTATGAGAACCAAGAAAATGTTCTGCAATTGACTGTGGTGAGGACGGCATAATCCTGCTTATTATGATCAGATTATTGTATGATATGTGAATTACAGGCCGATAAAACGATTTAAAAAAAGATTTTAAGTCAAAAAAAGGTTTTCACCCTTAAAGAAACCTGTTTTGACAATTACGGGGTGGGGGTGGGGGGTGTAGAAATGGCAGGGGCTAAGTGAGCAGGGCAAAGGGAAAGCAGCACACAATATGGAAGGAAGGTCAGCGAAAACAAGAGCGAGAGCCCAAATAGGAAAAGGAAACAGTGATGCACACAGGACCTTACAACCACGGAGGTTGATGAGTTCACACGAGAGTGAACATTCAGGCTGAACAGGTGGGAGCGGGGGAGGGACAGGATGCCTACCAAAACTTATGTAGGTGGAGAGATAACGCCCTTAGGACCAATAATGAGAGTAGAAATACCCGGGG